>PVKE010015009.1:0-34091 GCA_004027555.1 Craseonycteris thonglongyai
GCTATCCCAGCAGTTACCAGTTGTGCCTCAGTTCATCGTATGGGTTTGCATGGCCTGGGGCTGAGATTGGATCTCCGGACCTTGCAGTTGCAAGGCAAGTGCTCAACCTGTTGAACTATCTAGGTGGCTCCTCATTTTTGAAGCATTTTTTGTGGCAGAAAATTGAAAATATCTACAGCTTCCACAAATAAGTAGATGAACTATGGTATATTCATATATTCTATTCCTCATCATTCCCCCATCCCTAACTCATAGCGATCACTAATCTCTTCTCCATGTCTACAATTTTGTCATTTCAAAAATGTTATGTAAATGGAATCATAAAGCCTGTGTTTTTGTTTTTGTTTTTGAACTGAACTGGAGGCCTCACCGCATTTGGGAAGCACACCCCAGTTCAGCATGTGGGTCCGCACAGGCTGGGGTCGGGATTCGATCCTCGGTCCCCAGGGCTTCAAAGCAAGCACTTAACCCGCTGAGCCATCCCAGCTTCCCCATGTGTTTTTTGGAAAAAAAAAAAAAAATTTTTTTTAACTCCGCATGATGTTAAGATCCATCCACATTGTGTTTATTAGTAGTTTGTCTATTTTTGTTGATGAGTAGCATTCCATGATATGAGTGTACCACAGTTTAACCATTCACCTATTGTAAGGTCATTTTGGTTGCTTTCACATGTTGACTATTATAAATGAAGCTGCTGTGAACAATTGTATATAGGATTTTGTGTGGCCATAATTTTTATTTTTATAGGATAAATGTCCAGGAATGCAACTGTTGAGTTGTATGGTCAGTGTATATTTAGTTTTTAAAGAAAATGCCAAACCAATTTCCAGAGTGGGCGTACCATATTACCTTCACACCAACAATGTATGAAAGATCTAATTTATTTGAGTCCTTGCCAGCATTTAGCATTGTCACTAGCCATTCTAATGGCATTAGCCATTCTAGCAGGTATGTAGTGATATGATGGTCTCTGGATTAGATTTTTTATCTTCCTTTATTCTGATAAAATATATATGAATATAACAAATTTTAACACTGTAACTATTTGTAAGTAAACAGGTCAGTGGCATGAAGTATAATTATATTGTACAATCATTACCATCACCTATGTCCAGAATTTTTCCAATTGAAACTCTTACTCATTAAACACTAACTCCCCATTCCTCCCTGCCCCAGTTCCTGGCAACCACCATTCTACTTTATTCCCATGAATCTGAATACTCTTAAGTGCCTTATATAAATGGACTCAAGTAATATTTGTCCTTTTGTGTCTGTCTTATTTCACTTAGCATAGTGTTTTCAGGGTTCTTCCATGTGGCAGAATTTTATTCCTTTTTAAGGTTCAATAATTCATTGTATATGTACACTATATTTTATTTATCCATTCTTTTATTGATGGACATTTGGTTGGTTTCCACCTTTTACTATTGTGAACAATGCTGCTATGAACATTAGTGTATGTGTTTGTGAGTCTCTGCTTTTAGTTCCTTTGGGTGTATATCTAGAAGTGGAATTGCTGGATCATATGTTAATTCTGTGTTTAACTTTTTGAGGAACTGCCCAACTGTTTTCCATAGTGACTGTATCATTTTTTCATTTCTACCAACAGTGCACAAAGATTTCAATTTCTCCACATCTTCCTTCCCAATTTTTTTATGCACTAAAACCACCTAGTGGCCACTTTCCTAGCAAGGTTAACCCCTCTCTCCAAATCTTGAGTGTGCACGCCTCTGAAAGAAGAGTTGGTCATTTGACTGTGCTGATTTGGGGGAAAAGGAAGGAAGGTGGGCGGGGAAGCCCACGGAAGGGGACCTAGTTTTAGAGTGCCTGCTGTGTGCTGGGGAAATCCAGTTTCTGGCCAGGTTTTTCAGGGATTGTAATTTCCTGAACACTTCTAGATCTTTGAAGAATACATATTTATAGACCATGATGTTATCTCAGATGTTGACCTCCAATGACAGGAATGACATTGGCAGTGAATAAAGTGGCTTATTACCAATTCCTAAGGCATGTGAGTGCATACTACTAATGGCCTGTCCACAGCCTGCTTAGACCCAGGTTTTGGGGGCCCTAAGGTGTGTGGTGGGGTTCCCATGATGGCTGCCTTTTATGGTGGCTAACTAATGTAGGGTGGGGGGGGGCCTGTTAATCCCAGGATGCTTAGGCAGAAGGTCCAGCAGCCATCAAGCTCTGAGTGGAACTGAGGCAGCGAGGGCTCTCTTCAGAAGGGCTCCGTGGTCGGACAGGCAGAAATAGCTTGGAGAGGAAGCAGATGACATCCTGTTGTCCTCACCCTGTTAGGTAGACTATTCAAACGAAGGCTATTAAAACTCAACCAACTCGCAAAATACTGGCGGTGATTTTGTCAGTATTCTCTGTCAAAGTTAAATGTACCATCAAAAAACATACAACATTTAAAAAAGATTCTATGAAAGTTCAAATGTCACAATTAGTCTGTTTTCTCCCCGGAATGTGAACTGTGAGTGAGGAGACCTTCCCTCTGCTTTTCACTGCTCCGGCTCAGGGACTGCACTGGGCATGGAGGAGGTGCTCAGTAAACACAAACCAACTGAGTGAAGCTCACATGAAGGAAAATGACGTTTGGTCTTATATTTATAAATCATGACTTGTAAGGAAGCTCTAGATCAACTAAGAAGGTTGGAGAAAAGAATTCTAGTGGGTGGCTTTCACTCAGAGGAGACATTTGGATAAAGACTCCAAATAAGACAAGATGTGGTTACAGGAAGTCAGGGTGGTGCCCAGGGGGCAAACAGCTTCCCAAACAACTTCCTTGATAGGTATCCTCTTTCCATCTTCTCCCTCTCCATTTTCCTCTCTTCCACTTCCTGGTCTGCAAATACTGTATGGGATTTGTATGAATATGTGTGCTTTTAACCCTTAACTTGAAGGAAATTTAAGTGAATAGGGGTTTTTTCAGATTGGCAGCTCTGACCCAGCAATGCTTGGTCTCTGCAGAGCTAGGAGTACTTGAATTGGGTTCCTGACCTGGTCGCCTGAAACCTGCTGAGTCTATTCTGAGTCTGATGCCTCCATAGATTCCAGGTGCCCTCCCTAATATGTGTGGTTGCCCAAAGTGTCCTTTGATAGATGACTGAACAAAGAAGCTGTGATACATATACACCAGGGAGTATTACTCAGCCATAAGGAAAGGGGAAAGACTCCATTTATGACAACATGGATGGACCTTGAGGCCATCATGCTAAGCAAAATAACCCAGACAGAAAACAACCAAGAACCATATGACTTATATGTGGGATATAAAACTGAAAGCAACGAAGAGCCCAAAACGCATGGATGCAGTCAACAGTTCTAGGATTGAAGATCATCACCTTGTTTATTGATCTATGGAGTATAGTTATTTAAATATAAATACAGTCAAGTGGGATTTCTTTATTTACTATTCATTAAGTTTTCCCAAATATAATTGTCTCCTTCACCTCTTATATGCAGGTGGAAGAAATGCAACAGCCCTAAGAGAATGGAATAAAATTACTGTACAAAAATAAAAATTTTGGGGGAAGCTGGGATGGCTCAGTGGGTTAAGTGCTCACTTTGCAGCGCCGGAGACTGGGGATCGAATCCCAGCCCCGGCCCCTGCAGACCCATATGCTGAACTGGGAGCTCCCCCAGTTCAGTTCTCTCTCTGTCTCTGTATCTCTCTCTCTCTCACTCTCTCTGTCAATAAATAAATAAAAATATATTAAAAAAATAAATAAATAAATAAAAATTTTTAAAAAGATTTGTTTTATTGTTTTTGACAGAGACAGAGAGAGACAGAAGGGGGAGAGCACAGAGCAGTCTCTATAGTTGTACATCATCAGTTTTCAACATGTTTTTGTTCCACACAGGTGGGCGGGGGCCGTGCAGGGCAGGAACTGGGCTGGGGGCCTCCAGCATGGGAGACACACCCTCTTTAGTCAGGGGCCGAAATGGGGGGCAAGAACTGAACTGGGGGCTTCCCGCATGGGAAACACACCCCAGTTCAGCATATGGGTCCGCACAGGCCGGGGCCGGGATTCGATCCTTGGTCCCGGGGCTTCAAAACAAGTGCTTAACCCGCTGGGCCATCCCGGCTTCCCTGAAAATCAAATTTTTATGAAAATACAGTATTTGATGATGGAGTTGTTATGAAAAAATTTTTAACCTCCCCACAAAGGCTTTCTTTCCTAAGTCAGTGTGAAAAAAACTATGTTCCAGGGGCCAGACTGGTGAAACCCACTGCTCAGGCGAATGCTAGGAGATCAGTTTCATCCTGTATTCTCAAATGCATCCAGCCATTCTCCCAGGACCTCTGTGTTTCTTGCTTGGATCTCGCAATTGCAAGACAAGTGCTCAACTGCTGAGCTATCCTGGTGTCCCTAGTTTTCTGCTTAATACAGTTATTCTACCTTTGCCTCCGGGAACTGGGGAGAGTTGACTTGGGTGGAAGGAGTGGAAGGATGAGGGTGCAGGAAGCGGCAGTTGGGCCACTGGTGTCTTTCCAGGCATGTTGAATTCAGTTCAGAGCAAGTAGAAATTTCTGGCAGAACTATTTGAGACACGATCTTGACATGTTTGTGAACTTCACCAGCACTCAAAAGTTAGGAGAGACAGAAATGTGATGGTGTATTTGGAGAAGAGGGGAAGGTCTGATCGATCTGGATATGTGTTAGGTTTGCAAGATGGACTTGTGTCACTTAGGAATGACCCTAGAAAATTTCATGGCAATTTAAATATAAATGCAGAGTAATAATACGTATAGCTTTGGGGCTGACATGTTCCTGCTGCTTGTATTTGGCATTATTTGTTTGTCCTTGAGTGTGTGTATGCATGCGCATACAAAATTTGAAATGGAAAATGGTTGCCTTTAAAGAGAATTCATTAGTCCCTCACCAGGGAAAATGAGGGAAAGGTAAAGGCTGAACATATCCTGGATTGTAGACCTACGGAAGGGTGATGAGCTGGAAAATACAGGTTGAACCAGTTCTCCTGTGTTAACACTTTAACCTCAGGGAAGTTATTTATCTTGCATGTGTCTCAGTTTTCATATAGGTAGAGTGGCAGGAGTAGAAGTACTTGGCCATGTAAAGTGCCTGCCTCAGTGACAGGCACATAGGTTAAGTGTCATCTCTGGGATCAGATAGCAATCAGGGTTACTTGTTAAAAAAGAATGGAGGATGGCAGGACTTAAAGAAGAAAGAAGTGGGTCTCTGGACTTGGGATTTGGGGTACAGTTAGGTGGGGAATGCTGGACTTAAACTCTCTCGGCTGGAATCCTACTGAGATTTTTGCTTAAAAGTTTTAAGATGTGAAGAGAAAGGAAACTAGAATTGGATGTGTTCATCTCCAGGAGGCACTAAGGAATACTTCTAAATGTGCTCAGTGGTGAGCTGCATTTAGAGGACTTTCTTTGTGTTTTCTTAATCATCAATATGATGATGTCTACATCAGCGCAACGTCCTGACTATATGTCTCTATGTTTGTGTGTATGATTTATTTAAATAAACTTATATGCGATCATATGCACAGATCTTAAGAGCATATGTGGTTAATTTTTACAAATATAATATATACCCAGTCATCCTCGCCCACGTCAAGACAGGACATTCCTAGCACACCCTTGTGCTCCTGCCCATTTCTTGCCCTCCCCAAAGGTAAACATTGTACTTCTATTGTCATGGGTTAGTTTCTTGCAGTAAGAGATTTGAACTGAATGTTTATCTTTGTAACGTTATTATTCAGAAAATAAAGCTTCAGCAAGACACAAAAATTTTTAGCTTAGTTAGAAAAAAATAAAACGAGATCTCTGATATTCTCTTTACCAACAACTCTATTATCACTCCTTCTACTAAGGAATGCTAATTCATGAGGTCAATTCATTTCTTATTTCCCATGTGGACACATTTTTCCCATTGTGTGAGTCAGAGCTTTTGGTTGCGAGCTACAGTACTTCAGTTCAGACAAAACAAAATAATTGGGAGATGGCTGGAAACCCAAGCTTGGAAAAGACAGGAACTGTGGTCAAAGTCTCACCCTGTCCCCAGTGGAGTTTGGCTTTGGTGCTGCTGCCGCGGCTCTGCTATGTGGCTGACTCCCTTGGTAGTCCCCCCTGCTGCTACTGTGAATAATCTCTGTGAACTCTGGGTCTCTGTGTCACTCATTCCATATTTGGAGCCTGGAAGGGGACCTGCTGAGTGGAGCCCATGTCATATGACTGCCAAGGACCGGCAGAGGAAATGTCCATTTCTCTATTGTGAGGCAGGGTCTCGCCTGTCACCAAGACTCACAAGTGAGTAATTCCCTAAAAACAGGAAGAGGACTGGATGCTGTTCAGACAAAAAAAAAAGAAACAATCCAAAAGGCAAAATGTCCATACTACCTTAAAGTTTCTTTTATTTCTAAGGTTATTTTTAAAGCTGTGATTTGCTATAAGAATGGATTTTGGGGAAGCTGGAATGGCTCAGTGGGTTAAGCACTCACTTTGCAGCACTGGGGACCGGGGATCGAATCCCGGCCCCGGCCCGTGTGGAACCATATGCTGAACTGGGAGCTCCCCCAGTTCAGTTCTCTCTTTGTCTCTGTATCTCTCTCTCTCTCTCTCTCTCTCTCTCTCTCTCTCTCTCTCTCTCTCTGTCAAAAATAAATAAATAAATAAATAAAAAACAAACAAAAAATACTCAACATTTAAAAAAAAAAAAAAAGAAAGAATGGATTTTATCTATAGGTCACAGCACATCCAGAGTATAATTTTGTGTTGCGTAGCCAATCCCATGTACCTATTTCAGGACAGAGCATTACTATCTCAGTGTGCAATTCATGTGTAGGGAACCATTAAGGGGGCTGCTGGAAGTCATCTTCTAGGAGTAGTGCTTGGAGTTTTCAAATAAAATAATCTAGGTGTCATTCCTGTGAATGTCTCTCACAAAAATGTGCTGGCATTGCAAAGGAGTCTCACCTTGTCCTATAACTTGGTGATCATGTGCTGAATCAGCATGCCTTCTTCATAGGCTTGTAAGGTGTGAGTACCATAGCTCAGTAGATGGCAAACAAAGCTGCGGTTTTATCAGCTCATTTATTACAGAGATGGGGCAGGACTATAGGATTATTTACACTACAGTAGGGGTGTCCAACCTTTTGGCTTCCCTGGCTACATTGGAAGAAGAATTGTCTTGGACCACACATAAAATACACTGATGATAGCTGATGAGCTAATAAAAAGGTCACAGGAAATCTCAATGTCTTAAGAAAGTGTACAAATTTGTGCCGGGCTGCATTCAAAGCCGTCCTAAGCCACCAGCGGCCTGCAGGCCACTGGTTGGACAAGCTTGCTCTACAGGCTTATTTGGGAATGAAGACCAATCTGAGTTTGATTTATTTGCCCTTAAGAAGTTAAAAACTATCAAGGGGAAACTAGTTTTTATTTTTCGTTTTTTAATTACAAATTCTCATGCACTGGGCAGCTTTATTCCTTAAGCATTCCTTTAGTCTCTCCACTCTGAATTATTGTGTTCTGTGTTTTGATGGCTAGTCCTGAGACTCAGATGAAAACTCTGTGGTGACCTTGTCATTGTACAGTATTTTGAGTGCCAAGGGCCTGTTTTGAGATCCAGTTTTCTCTTACCCATATTTGTTTGTGGTAGGATTGATTATGCACGTGTTATTGAAGTTGTGGCCTGGATTTTGCTTGCTTGTTGTGGTTGAGTAAAGTTAGGGGAAGATAATGCTTATTGTGGTTACACCCAATTGTACTACTCAGCAGTGGTGTCCTGCTCGCCCAGTGTTTGCTGGACAGCTCTGTGGCCCCAGGGAACATCCTCTGGTGAGTCCGAGCCTGGGCCTGGGCTTGGCTCCATTTGCTTAGTGATGGAAACACCACTTCTTTCGTAACTGGCCAGCCCCAGGTGTTGTAGGTTCTTAGTTGCCGTCTAAGTCTTTAGACGTTCTCAGAGTGTATGTTTTTCACGATTGTCCATAATCACATCAATGCTCCATGATGATAATGTGAAGGTCTATTTGATGGCTGGGAGAAAATGTTTGTTTCAGTTTAAATGAGTGTGGCTTAAAGATATTTAGTTAGTACTTAATATTTTCTAATACTAGGAAAATGTCTATAAATTCTGAGGCTTTGTGAATATTTTAAAGTTCCTGTTGAGGATATAAATCTCATTACTGAAAGATGCTCTGTGATTCCTGGGCTTGAAGTTTCCAAATATTTTCCACTATAAAAAGCACACTGTTGCTGTTTACCTGTGACCTGCTTACATACATAGAATAAAGTGTATTCTTTATTTGGATACTTGGTGAACCCAGAGCTTTCATTGAGATAGAGGGTCCAGAATGAGGTAAAAAAAGAAAAAAAATCCTGAAAAAATCCATCTAAGTAAGTGCTCAGCCAGTTCATGTTGATAAATATAATGGGACTCCATAGGCAGGGGTGGCGAACCTTTTGGCGATTGAGTGCCAAAGTTTATGAAATAAGAGTCTATTCGCTCGACTCGCGTGCCAACCCATCGAGTGAAATAGAGGTATCGATTATTTTTATGTCTATAAGAGCATAAACAATAATTTTTTAAATGGTATTCACAGCTCCGCATACCGAAATAATTGCTCCGTGTGCCACTTTGGGCACGCATGCCATAGGTTTGCCACCCCCGCCATAGGGCCATGGTTATAGTTTGTAGTTGTACTTGACTTTGTAAACAACAGGCTTCTTGCTACACTGACATGACAAATTATTTAGTATGCTTGGTTTGCCCTGGACGTCAATCCCAGTCTGCATTTTGTACCTCTTTCTCCCTTCCTTTCTAGGTCACATGATTGTTTTCCCAGAATTCTGCTTATCAGATGGCTCATGTCATTTGGATTGTCAAACGTTTTTATTTCTCTCATCTTTAACCTTGTCTTCTCCACATTGTAGTCAGTCTCTCTGCTCTCTTCCCTGTAGTTCCCACCATTTAGTTCTTTCTGGGAAATCTCTTTATATGAGAATATCAATATGATTTTTGGGAAAACTGGAATGATGGGAGTAACTTAGGTTGCATGCAATATAACCACACCCCAAATAATAATATAGAAAGTGGTTGTGTTTTTATTTATTAATACAGTGAATGTTCATTTATTCACTAATACTTTTATTTATGAGTAAACGTTTGAGTACGAACTACATGTCATGTATCACTCTTAGTGCTGGAAATATATAAGAAGATGCTCATAGTTTTCTGGGCACGAGATGGGGTAGAAGAAAGGTTAGCCATAATTATAGTGTGTAAGCCTGTGAAAGTCTCATTTGTCAGTTTATTTTTCAATTGGAGCAGCAAAGAACTGTTGCTTTTGGTTATGGAAATGTTGTTATACTGAAAATAGTACAGTAGACTCTCAGTTAACAGGCACCCATGGGGATTGGGAGATGCCAGATAAATATAAGTAGACTCCCGATTAACCAAAACTCAAGCAACTGGCACTTTCAAGCAACTGACAAAATCTCAAGCAACCGGCAAAAAAATTTTGCCGGTTGCTTGAGTTCTGGTTAACGGAGAAGTCTACTGTATTTATTAAAATGGAATTCTTCTTCTATGTACTAGTTAGAAAGAGTTTAGACCTGCTTAAGCTATGTGTGTAGAAGAAGTATCATTTTTTTCATTTCTTTGTAAGAAAGACTTGTCTTCTTGACCCCCTGTCCACCAGGAATTGGGAAGCAAAATGAGTCCACTCTAGCATTTATATGTAGCCTGATGCAGTGATATAAATAGTGCCTTTAGATTTTGCACACCCACTTATGTAGATAAAATACTCAGACTCTCATATATTTGGCTTTGTCCTCTGTTCCTTTTCAGGGGGTTTCTGTATGGGGAGGCAAGTGGGGATTGGGGGTCTCCTGGCTTCATGCCTGTCGATGGATTTTTCTGTCCTTAGGTGTCCGCAAGAGATCTGCTAGTGGAGTCTGCAGTTGTGTAGTTAATGGCTTAATTTCAGCTCTGTCAGGGCCTGGTTGTGCTTCTGAGCTGACTTTGTCTCCATCTCCTCTCAGCTCTTGCTGACACTCTTCTGGACCCTTTGTGTCTCTTACACATCATGGCCTAAGATGTTACTCTTGTAATCTTTGCTGTGGTGACATCTTTCTTCTAGCCAGGCCAGGCCTGATACCTCTCAAATCACTTCCATCTACAACCTCCTCAAGTTTGAATAGGAACTTCTGGCCCCACTCACACCACATCAGAACTCAAATTGGCTGGGGAAAGCTAAGTTAAACACTGTCCTTCCCTCTGCCAGGCCCCTCCACACGGCTGTGTTTACTGTGCTCTGACCATCTCCTGAGCTGATGATGGAAGAGCAGCCTCCTTGAATTATAGTGGGTCGAATGCCACTTGGTCTTGGAGCGCCCCGTAACTTATCTGACACCCTTTTCCATTGCTGGGGCCAAAACCTAGCAGAGGGAGATGAGGGCAGTGTTGCTCACCACCTTAAGATTTGAAGAAACTTAGGGAAGAATTTGAAAGGCATTTGCTTATTTATACAAAATAGCAGCTTTCTACAAAACATTCCAATTTTCAGATTTCCTCATAATAAAAGAGGTTCAAACTTATAACATTAATTATTAGTTTTAAAGTAGACATTAGAGCATTTCATTGTTTAAATTCTCTCTAAGATTGTTGTTTTGAGAATCCAGAAAGCATGAAACTCTCGAATTTGGAATTGTTTTCTCTTTTTTCTTTTTTCCTTTTTCCTTTGGCTCTGAAGGGCAAGTAGCTCACAGAGATTGTTCTCCTCTGTGTGAGGGGTGATGGGGCCCTTGGAGTAGGAAGACAAGGTTTCTTTGCCTCAGTGTCCCTGGGGGCTCTGTATAGTGTGAACTTCTGTTTCAGGGCTTTGTGGACATCCATTGGCCAGACTTCCCTCTCCAACCTCCCACTTTTATTTTTGTCTTGAGTCACTGCTTCTATCAACTATCCTGTGAAAACTAGAAAAAAAAATTGTTGATAAAATCTCTGAGAAATAAAATAAAAGCACTAGATTCTGTTGAATGGGCATAGAGGAAAAAATCCCAGGTTGTTTGGTCTGTTGCTCAATGACTTGATGTCTATTTCTTTCCAGAAATTTCCTGTACTTGAGTGCTGTGGGGGCCTTTGTCTAAAATGAGCCTGAATTTGGCTTATTAGGCTAGCTGGTTTTGATTTAAAATTGCCCCATTAAAAGGTTTTACAGGTATTTATTTTAAATAGATTGTATCTTTTATTTTTAGGAAAAAGGTTTATTAACCTGCAAGGGGCATTAAGTCTGTTGAATTTCACTGCCACTCAAAGCATTTTCACCCTGCAGACACCATTTCCATGATAGTGAATGGGTTCTAGTTTCCCACTAGGGTTCCCAGGCCCACCAAGTCAGTTTCAAGCAGTCACAAAATATAATTAATGAAAACAAAACCTAGAAGAGGAGAGGGAGATGGAAAAATACTTGTAATTTATATGGCCTTGGGACTTTAAAGCCCTCGTCTCCTTTCTTCGTTCGTGTTCATTCTAGCAAGCTCTAAGCCAGTTGGTGTGAAGCGATCCCGTGGAGTCTGGCTTCCCGGTTTCCCAGCCGGCTAGGGCTGCAGGTTACCAGCCTCCCACACTCCACGCTTAGAGTCAGGCCCCGTGGCAGGGCTCCCTCGGGGCCCGTGCCCGGTCCTGCTGATCTGCAGCCTCAAACTTGCTCTCCCCACCAGCTCCCACCAGCTGCCTTCATGGAGCTCCTGTCAGGGAGATACTCCTCTAAGCCAACACTCAGTGACCACCATCCCACATCTAGCCTGTCACCTGTGACCTCCAGCGTCAGTGGGAGTGTTTTTATTTTGTTTTTGTTTTTGACCATACCATGCAGTTACTAGTTGTCAGTTCTGTGCCTTTTGCCTGGAAACTGTTGAGGAATCTGGCTCTTGTCTAATTTTTCCCAGATGCCCTTGGGAGAAAGGGCTTAGCAGTGGTTCTGTCCTGAGCCCGGTGCTGGCCCCACCCGGAAAATTCTCTGCAGACCTGGTCACACAATGTCTAATGCTCTAGAAGCGTGTTGAGTATGGTCTGTTGCCACTATTTACTGCTAATTGAAAAATAATCAAACAGTAGCACACAAATATGTATCACATGTAGATTTAGAGACAGAAAAAGCTTGCTTCTATGCTAAACTGCTGAGTAGACTAAGCAAAAAAATTCATTTTGAGTATGAAACAAAAGTTTTTCAGAAGAAAGGGAAAGAGGGAAAAAGATAATTAATATTCTTGGACATCTACTACATACCAGACTTGTGCTGGCTTTTTGGTAAACCTTTCATCTCATTTCCATAAGTTACTCAGTGTGCTAAGTTTCTAAGGCTGAGCGATGAGGAATATGTCTAAAGTTGGGCCACTGTGTAATGGATACCCTGAGACAGTCAGACTGGAAGGTTTGTAGAGTGGGTGAGTAGAGCACAATGGCCCAGCTCTCTTGACCTGAAGCCCAAGCAAGCTTCCACATAACCATTTTGTCATTTCACGGAATCGTTTTCAAAATACATAATGCTTTGTTTTCTTTTAGGCAGACCCACTTTGCTTTGAACACGATATGAAAATAATGGGTGTGAGTTTTCTTGCTCCCATTGATTGTTGGGCATGTCCACACTGATTTAAACATGACAGTGCTACTCCTGATGTGAGTTCAGTGTCTAGCTAAGCCCTGATGAGAAACAATCACACAGATGTTTATTACTTTATGATAAATCCTTATTCAGAAGTTCAGAGGTAAGGAAGAGGAAGAAGGAAGAAGGGAGGGAGGAAGGAAGGAAGAGGAGAAGGAGAGAGAATGAGAATAAAAACAAGGCTAAATAAAATTTTAAGTACTCATTCTTTGGTGATCTGGTTTAAACAAGGCTAAATAAAATTTTAAGTACTCATTCTTTGGTGATCTGGTTTAATAAATAGATTAGGATAATCTCAATCAATCTCACCCTTATGTAATATGATAATATTTCAGTTCATGTTTTATTTAAGAAAGTTTTGAATTTTTAAACTAAGAAAGAGATTAATGGAATTGCTGTCTAGTAATTATTTCTTTACCTATCTTAGGCCAGTTTTCTCTTTTCCCCATAGATAAGAAAAATGGGTGTCACTCTCTTCCATTCAGAGAAAAAGAATGTTTTTTCAGAAAAACAACTTCCTACATTATAAAAATGTTTTTTACATTTCTGGTCTAATTATACCCTTTTAAGCTCATGGTAAGGATTAGTTAAGGCTTATTTGTATGCCTTCTAAGCCAAAAAAGAGCAAAACAAACAAAAAACCAGTTCTCTCCTTAAGCTTAAGATAATGTTCCTTGTTCCCAAATCTGTTTAGGAGGATAAGCCATTCTAAATCTCCTACACCTCTCAGAAGCACTTTCCTAATATCACAGAGGTGTGGAGGGCATTTTAAGCCCTAAATTGAGCAAGCCAAATTGGCCTGGCGACTGCTTAGTCACGCACCAATGGGTCTAGGAAGGGTCTGGCGTAAGCACAAGGAAAATTCGAAGTGCTCAACTGCATCCAAAGCCCTGGCTCTCTGGAGTGGAGTCCAGAGCTTGCATTTGGGCTACCTGCCTTAAAGGATTAGGCTGGAAAACAAATCTTCTGTCCCCACTTTTAAGTGCTTTCTTTCCAGTGCTTTATGGAAGCCCTGGGTTGGTGTCTAGTGGCCCACGGAGGTGCCCCTGGCAGGATCTGCAGGGACCTCACCGGCAGGTCCGAGTGTCATTAGGATACCGGTAGGTCTGAACCGTATTTAATCCACTCACCCCAATTAAAAATTCTCATTCCTGTGTCCCATTCCTTCAGAATTTTGGGCCTACTAGGTGAGGCGTATGTAATCCCAAAGCCAACCAACCAAACAAACAAAAAACACTTTTTAAAAGGGAACAAATACATTTTGAAAAGAGAATTGTATAGAACACAGTATAATCTGGACATTCATAGACTTTCATTTTCAGAGAGTTGTTTAAAGCCAAGTTTATTAAAGTGTTGTATGTAAAATGAAATTCACCCTTTTTAATGTGTAGTTCTGAGTTTTGACAGATGCATATAATCCTGTAACCAGCACCACAGTCCAGATACAGAACATTTCTATTGCCCCCCGAATTCCCTGTGTGGCCTTTTTAGTGGCCATTGCCCCGCTAACCCCAGTCTCTAGCAACTGCTGATCTGCTGTCCTCCCTATAGCCTTTTTACCTTTTCCAGAATGTCATGGAAGTGGAGTCATATATTATGTAGTCATTTGAGTCTGGTTTTTAACAGTCAGCATCATGTATTTGAGATTCATTCATTTGTTACATGTCTCAATAATTGTTTTCCTTTGTATTGCTGAGTAGTACTTCATTGTGTAGGAGGTACTATGGTTCACCTTCATCATTTGAAGGATATTTGAGGTATTTCCAATTTTCAGTGATTATGAATAGAGCTGCTATCACCATTGATATACAGATTTGGTATAAATATACGTTCATGCAATACCTAGATAAACACCTAGGAATGGGATTGCTGGGTGATATGGTAAGTTTACATTATCAAAGGAGGGGATGGTTAAATTTTATTTTATTTTCTAATTGTAAAAGTGATACATGTTTATTATAGAAAACTTGGAAAATGTAGAAAAGTACTAAAAAGATAAAAAATACTTAATCCCACATATTTTTCATTATTATTTAGGTATATGCATAATAATAATACTTTAACAAAAAATGGTTGATATTTACCTATGGTTTTGTGACCTGTTTTTCACTTCACAAATATATTTCTGTACCATAAAATATTATTTATTATAATTGTTAATGACTTCATAATATTCAAAAAGTAATTTTGATGATAGGAGTATCATAAATGGTGCCAGACTAATATAGGAGATATTTTGGTACAGAGAAACTCAGAGCTTCACAGTTGTAACTGTTTGCACACCTAATCATATTTGCACTTCTCTATATTATATGAATTTATTTAGGACCAGTTAGAACTAATATAGCCAGTTGCCTCTGTGTGAATATGCCCTTTAGGTTTGAAACTTACGGGTATGAATAGAATTTTGGTCTACTCCACATTATTTTTTCCCCTTGGTAAACTCAACAGTTTTTAATAATGCTTTTCAGTGGTGACTGTAAGAATATTATTGTCTTTTTTTCATAAAATAATAATTATTATTATTTTATTTTATTTTTTAAATATATTTTTATTTATTTATTTTTGAGAGAGAGAGAGAGAGAGAGAGAGAGAGAGAGACAGAGACAGAGAGAGAACTGAACTGGGGGAGCTCCCAGTTCAGCATATGGTTCCGCACGGGCCGGGGCCGTGATTCGATCCCTGGTCCCCGACGCTGCAAAGTGAGCGCTTAACCCACTGAGCCATCCCGGCTTCCCCTATTTTATTTTTTTAAAGATTTATTTATTGTTTTTGACAGAGAGAGAGAGAGAGAGAGAGAGAGAGAGATACAGTCAGAGACAGAGAGAAGGGGGAGGGCCCAGAGCAGTCTCCATAGTTGCACATCATTGGTTTTTCCACAGAGTTTCATTCCACAGGTGGGCGGGGCTGCACAGGGCAGGAACTGGGCCGGGGTCTCGCCCCAGTGAGAACAGAACTGGGGGCACTCCCCAGTTCAGCATATGGGTCCGCACGGGCCGGGGCCGGGATTCGATCCTCGGTCCCCGGAGCTGCAAAGTGAGCACCTAACCCACTGAGCCATCCCGGCTTCCCCACAGATTTCTTTTAAATGAGAGAGAAATAGATGTTTAAATCCTGTGTGAGCCGCTATTATATTGTTTTCCTGCTACGTGTAGCAGAACCTAGTTCTGCTTCTGTTAAGTGTCACAATGTGCTAAGACAAGCCACAAGGACCCAGCTTTCTGTAGATTATATAATTATTTTACGTGTATGTATAAACGGGCCGGGGCCGGGATTCAATCCTTGGTCCCCAGGGCTGCAAAGTGAGCGCTTAACCCACTGAGCCATCCCAGCTTACCCAAAAATAATTATTTTTACTGTTTTTCTTAAGTGAAATTAAGTTTAGAGACTATCATATATTAAATAACTAGCTAATAACTAAAGATGTTATTTTTTTTTAATATATATGCTACCTGTATTACTGATTTCAGTGAAGTCTTTGTACTGAGATAGTGAGTTTGTTATTTTTATTGATGTTGGGAAAACTAGGGATATTCTTAGGGGAGAAGTACACTCATTTATGAGCCTGGCTTGTAAAGCCCTCGGCACATCAGATGTATTTTCCTGGTTCTCTGAAGAATAGACTAACATTTGGCTGAGTGATGAAAAAGAGTAGAGAAAGGATCTGAGAAGAGTTTGTAGTCTTGGCTTCCATTTTTTTAGATGTCTGGGAACTCTTTCTTTTTTTTTTTTTTTTAAAGATTTATTTTTATTGTTTTTGACAGAGAGAGACAGAGAGACAAAGAGAAGGGGAGGGCCCAGAACAGTCTCCATAATTGCATATCATTGGTTTCTCCACATAGTTTCATTCCACAGATGGGCACGGGGCTGCACAGGGCAGGAACTGGGCCGGGGTCTCACCCTGGTGAGAAATGAACTGGGGGCACTCCCCAGTTCAGCATATGGGTCCACACGGGCTGGGGCTGGGATTCAATCCTCAGTCCGCAGGGTTGCAAAGTGAGCGTTCAACCCACTGAGCCATCTGGCCTCCCCAGGCAACTCTTTCTTTAAGCATCAACCCCTTCTTCTGCTAGGCCTCAACTTCAAGATACATATTTCTTTTTTTTCTTAATATATTTTTATTTATTTATTTTTGAGAGAGAGAGAGAGAGAGAGAGAGAGAAAGAAAGAGAGAGAGAACTGAACTGGGGGAGCTCCCAGTTCAGCATATGGTTCCGCACGGGCCGGGGCCGGGATTCAATCCTCGGTCCCCGGCGCTGCAAAGTGAGCGCTTAACCCACTGAGCCATCCTGGCTTCCCCAAGATACATATTTCTTAATTAAGAAAGCATTAAAAACAAAATGACTGTCAGAATCAATTACTGGAATGCCTCTAGCAATCAGGGTGACTGACTTGGACAATCATTGGACTAAGATTGGCTACAAAGTTTAAACCTGGGAGAAATAGTGTGCATACATGTATGTGTATGTACGTGTACATGTGTGTGTACAGGTGTATAGGTGTGTGCACTGGTACAACTCCCGATAGAGTGAAAAACTCACTGCTAGCCTAGAACAGAGGAGTTCATGGCTAAAGCTCAAGAATGAAAAGCAAGTTCTTTGGAGCCTCTGGGCTCTGAATGCCTTATCTGTTAGGGGTGGCTAGCCAACCTGTAAACAAATTTCCAGTTATGTCAATACACTAGTTTGTCATCTTGCTTATGGGCATATCTAAAGTCTGAGCTGTAGCAGTTGCCAAAAAAAAAAAAAAATCTTGTAAAAGAGTTGATTTTGAACTTAGTTGGTTTCATTTTTGCTTGAATAGCATTTACAAAGAATCTAGATTATGTCTTCCAGTTATTTGGGCAGCAAGGAGTTGTAATAGAAAATTGGTGAGTTCACTAGTAGGCAAATTAGTTTGGTGCAGGTGTGTGTCAACCTAATGTGATCAATTTACTAAGCATAGTGTAAGTTGCTAGGAATAAGGCCAGCCAGAGTGCTATGCTAAGCAGTGTTTCAAGGTGGCTTTGTATTCTGGCAACTTATCTAGTTCCTAAGGAAATGAGAAAACGACATGTTTTATTTAATTTGTATTTTGGTACCTTTAAACAGACCACACATTTTTAAGTGCTTAATCTTGTTGCTACCCTCTTAAAGCTGTTTTGTATTTCGGCTGCCCAGCTGTAGTTTCCCCATGATTTTGAGTGACGTTAATCTAAACACATTAAGTTTTAGTCTTGTTCTTTCTATATAGAGATAGAGAGCTGAGTCTGAAACGAATAGCCGAGCTCTAATACAAGAAGGTCAGTGTTCGCATTCAGAAATGAAAGTATGCAAACTAGTCTTGTAGTGGTTTTTAGAACTGTTCTGAATGACATTTGGCATTTAGAGACTAGAAACATTTTGTAGTTCATTGCTTAATATTTTTTCCTTGCAAATATTTTCCTTCATTAATTAAAGAGTGTCCCAAAAGTCACACAAGAAGTAATTTTGATAGAAAACACAGGTCTATAATTAAAAATTGTAAATTTTCATTGCTCAACAATGAAAACACGTTGTACTTTCGTGTAGCGCTCCATTTTTAATAACCCTGAACTGTCAGCTGTCACACTGTCTTTTTTTTTTTTTCATTGGCAACACTTTACCGCACAAATGATGCAAAATTCAAATCGTGCGTGGATTTGGGGACACGCTTTATATGTTCTTATGTCAGTTGTTCTCCTGTCATGAGCATTACCGGGCCCAATTTGGTATGCATGTGAACTGCTATAATTGGAGCAGGAGAAATTTAGATTAAACATCAGGAAGAACTTCCTGAGAAGCCAGGATTATGGGAATACTAAAGTGATAGGGGAATTTCTTCTTGGAGACCTACAAATAGAACATTTTACAGTGATCTTTGTGGGAGAGTTTGGTTGTGTCTCTGCTTAGAATTAGTGGTAGAGCGGGAAATGATCCTTTGTGAACATTTCCACTTAGTGCTTTTGTGATTCTCTAAATATCAACAAGGGGGGAAAGCTAAGTATCCAGTGTGAGTTTGAATCATTTTCATCATGAAATCTTATGTGTAGGAATTACTTCTGACAATAGGAACAGATGGTCATCTACTCTCCTCAAATACTTCTGTTATTGCAGAGAAACCTCTTTACCCAATAAGGATGAGAGTCCAAATTGGAACAGTTTTAATGATTATAAGTAATTTTTAATTGTTGTCTAAGATCTGCCTCCGATAATTTTCTTGATTGGTTTTAGTTTTGCCCCCGAGACATTGTATAGCAGGAACTCTGCTCTCATACACTATCCTTCAAAGGTTTGATAACAGTTTTCATGTCTCAGCATTCAGTGTTCTCTTTGTCAGAGTGAACCCTTAATTTCAACAGCCTTTCTTCATATGATGTGGGTTTGAGAGCTCCTATCCCTCTGGTGGCCCTCACTATCCAGTTAAAATGTGGTGCCCCTAAGTGAACAGAGAGCCTGGCCGGTTCTGCCCCAGGCAGAGGTCAGTGGATTTACTGCCTTCCTTGTTCTGGTCAGTGTCCTACAGTCTCAGGTTGGTTGGTATTTGCTTGCTTTGGACAGCTGTGCCACACTGTCGCCATTCCTGGGGTTCCTGCCATGTGAAATCTCTAGATCCTTTCCACACCAGGGGTGTTCATCTGGTCCTCTTCCATCCTCCGTTGTGCTGCTGAGTTTTCTTTAAGTACCGTACTCTCATTGATAGTCCAGAAGTTCATCTTGTTAGTGTTGGCCCTGTTCTTTTTGAATCTTGATTTGTAATAACTGGTCCTCCCAATTTTGCTCCTGCCATTTGTAAATTTGATAAGGACACTTATTAAAGCCATTAGTAGACGTGTAGAACAGGAAAGTCCTGCTTTTTCTTTTTGGAAAAGCTTCTCATTCTTAGAACAATTATTTCTTTGTTTTACCCCAATGTAGTAAAAAAAATGGTTGGGCTAGTGGCTGATTGAGCTTGGATCAGCTCCTTAGCTTTGCAAGTCTGAAAATTCAGTTTTTTGTTCTTTTTTCTCAAGTCAGGTATGATATGTAAATCTATGCATATTACTGGAAATTGCCTTTAAATTGTTTTAAATTATAAAATATTAGACATATAGAGAACAGTACAGAAAATTATACATCAAAACTCTCTTTAAACTTACCATATAGCATTAAAACAGGTTGAAAGGTTAATATTTTTTCCTCTCGTTCAGCATGCTGAAGATATTCGTAGGCACAGAAAGCTAGTGTGCACCCTACGTTGGATATGATAATGAATGTTCTGGCCAAGAAGGTTCCCATTAGGGAATCCTGATGAAATCATTCACTGAGTAAGCAGCCAAGTGAACTTAGGTTAAGTGTGTTCTGCAAATCACGTTGTTTTTTGTAGATGCTCTTTCCACCATTTATCTGGTGTCCTAAAGTAGCCAGTTTTGTTACAGGATGGTTGACCAAAGGTTTGTGAACTTGCTCCAAGAAAGAATGTAAGAGTATGGAGCTGGGCATTAAAATGTGAGTGTTACAGCTTAAAATGCAGTAAAGAAAATGGATAGTAAAGATGAGCAGAAAATTAGGAAATGGTAGAAAGCCTTGGATATTGTGAAGGACCTCGTAGCTATCACTGGACCCTGGAAATATTGACCCACAGTCTTTGTATATATAGCTAGAGGCCCATCTTGGTTTCAGGGGAGTTGAAGAGCCTTGTAGGGGTTGCCATTGTGCATAACTGCATCTCTGTAAGGACTTGGCTGTGAGCGGTTAAGAGACTGCCTGCCTCAGCCTCCTAACTAGCTGTGTGGCCTCGGTAAATGGTTTAAGCACTCCCCAGATCTGTTTCCTCATTTGTCAAATGGGGATTACCGGTATAATAGAATACCTACCTCAAAGGATTGAGTTAATATGTTGAAAGCAATTAGAACTAGGTAAATTGGTCAGTAGTGGTATGGGTTGCTGTAATGAGGACAACCATGACATGTCTGCTGGGCTAAAGGAGGACTATTGTAAGGCTGCAGTATCCACTTGAGGTCTTTACTGTCCAACTGACCGAAATAGGCCAGTTGACTGGGGCTTTTTGTCTCTAGGACAACACTGTAAACACATGTAGAAAAGTTTTCTCCAGGTTTTTTATTTGTAAAAGTCATTTAGGGTCATCCTCCTTTCATTTGTAATTCTTCATTATAGTGTCATCTTGTATTTCGATGCACAGTCAGAATATTTTACATTTCTCATTTAGTCACTGATCACTTTCTGGATGGGCTACAGCTGCTTTTTTGATATTATGTAGGCAAGTGCTTTCCTTTCCTTAAATTGTAAATAGGCAGTTTCACCCAAATTTTGGGGCTCTATTTTTAATTTCAGAGAGTGGAACTTAACAAGTTGGGGGCTTGTCTTTTTTGGGCCTATGAAGACCTATGAACCATCTATACACGAAGAATTGTTTTGATCTTGAGATACTTGCAAGCGGTAGATGGACCTGAATTCAAATCCCTGTGGTGACTTTCTAACTTGTACCGAGTCTCACTTTCTTAATTTATAAATGGGAATTAGGAAACTCAGTTTGCAATGTTACTGCGAGGATTAAATGTATTTCCTAACAGTGCTATACAGTGGTATTCCATGAGAAGTAACATTAAAAAAAAAAATCACTACTATAATCCTGGATAAAATCAGTTTTACTAGGGTTTAAGTTTAAATGAGAAAATTAGTGGCTAAATTTATAGCTTATAATTCTGTCTATGAGTTTGTAAAATAAATTTAATGAAATATACCCAATTTATCCTGAAATCCAGAGTTTTTTAAACAGCAAACTGTCCAATAGACACGTGGTATGTGCTCATGGAGGAGCAGTTGAAATAATAAGGCGTGCCAGCAAGCTAGGCAGAATGGTCGTCTCTAGCTGCAATCTGCAGTCAATGCAAAGTAAAACAATCTGCTATGAAGAGGAATTTCCTTGAAGATTGATGTCTTTAGTGGTTCAAACCTTTAGATTTAAAAGAGAAAAATTTATCCTTGAGGTTACTCTAATAATTAAGTACCTGTTTAGAATCTTTTGGTCTTTTTACTTATTCTATGGTGAATCTGTATTTTATTTTATTATTTGAGAGAAGATGAAAGGAAAAGAGAAGTGGGGAGGGCCCAGAGCAGTCTCCATAGTTATACATCATTAGTTGTAACATAGCTTCATTCCACACAGGTAGATGTGGGGCCATGTGTGGTGGGAACCGAACAGGGGGCCTCCCATATGGGAAGTGAGAACCTTCACTGCTGAGCCAACCCAGTGGTTACCAGTTGCACCACATTTCAGCATGTGGGGTTGCATGGGCCAGCACTGGGAATCGAACCCCGGATCTCATGATTATGATCCTGGCATCACCTGTGTTGAGTCTTTAATCAAAACAGTTGAAGACCAACATCTTGAATATCATTGGTTCAGTTTGAATGATTAAACTGGATTATTTTTATTGTAATGATCAATTATAATGCAATTCCTTAATCCCTCCCTTCTTTGCCTTTAAGCTTTAAAACAAAGCACCCCTTATCCAGAAATATAGAAAGCTCTTGATGTTCTCTGCGATAAGAATAATCCATTTTTAGAACTGTGTGCTTCATCTGTTCAGTATTTAGCATATTGAGTATGTGCTGTAATTATTAGTAACATGTTTACATAGACACAGGGGAGTTTCATGTGCTTTCCTTATGTGGTCAAAAGGTTTTAGAGGTATGTAGTTTGAAAGGAGGGTATAACCAGTTAAAAACCAAATATGAGTCTGTGTCTATCATGTTAAGAATGAGATAACTTCAGGGCTTACTATAATTTAAATATTTCTTCAGTTAGACATGTCATTAAAAAAAAACAGATTGTAACGTGGTCTGACAGTTAAGTTTGCCAACTTGCCACGGTGCACTTGTGTTGGCAGCACTGTAATACAACTTGGGAAGGTTTCATAATCTTGGTATATCCGTGTCTCATAGCTGTGCTCGTGCCCACGTGTGGCGGTGTCTTGCTGAGTTGCGTTCATTATTGTTGCGTGTTTTGGGTGCCATCGTGAGAATGTCAGAGCTTGAATTAGAGCAATGAACAAACATAAAATTTGCTAAACTTGGTAACAGTGGAAGTGAAATCAGGGACGTGTTAGTCCAAGTTTAGGAGATAACGTAAGTTTAGGAGAAATGCCATGAGGAATGTGGCAGTGTACAAATGGATTAAATGTTTTCTGAGGGGAGAGAAGGAGTCAGTGATGAAGAGAGGCCAGCGTGACCAGTAACGAGCAGAATTGATGAAAAAAAGTGCAAAAACTCATGCATTGTGCATAAAATCATTGGCTGACTGAGAAGCATAGCAGACCAAGTAAACATTGATAGGGAAACAGGAAAATCTTATGTTGTTAACCTTTTCTGATAGCAGAGAGATTGTTCATTGTGAATTTGTACCAACTGGACAGTCAACCAAGTTAACTATTTGGAAGTGCTGAGAAGGCTACACGAAAAAGAGGAAAACTACCTGAACTTTTTGCCATTGACTCATGGCTTTTGCATCACAACAGTGCACCAGCCCACACGACACTGTCTATGAGGGAGTTTTTGGCCAGTAAACAAATAACTATATTGGAACATCCTTTCTCCTCACTTGATCTGGTCCCCAAGGACTTTTTCTTTACCCAAAGATAAGGAAAAATTGAAAGGAAGACATTTTGATGACATTCAGGACAGTAAGGGCAATGCTATGATGGCTCTGATGGCCATTCCAGAAAAAGAGTTCTGAAGTCACTTTGACGGGTGGACTAGGTGCTGGGGTTGGTGCATAGCTTCCCAAGGGGAGTTCTTCAGGGTGACCATAGTGATATTCAGCAATGAGGTACATACCGCTTTCTATAGGATGAGTTCGTGAACTTAATTGTCAGACCTTGTACTCCAAGAAAGGCCAATCTCCATAGCGTCAATATGACTGCTTCTGTCCCCTAAATCATATGCAGATCTGATCGTGTCGCTCCCCTGCCCAAAATCCCTCCAGGGATTCCCTGTGCCCAAGCCCTCCATGAGCCGGCCTCTACCTTCATGTCCGGCTTCCCTTCAGTCCTGCCTCTACCTCATGTGTTACAGCTTGGCTGCAATAAACTGTCATTCTCCAAGGATCCATTCTATAGCCGGTCTTCACGCTTTACTTGGAATTCAAAATCCCCTCCATCCTTTGGGAGGCCATTCCCATGTGCAAGACGGGCCTGGTTGCCGCTGCCCACTCTTTGCAGAGGCCCCTGTTCTAAATTGTATGTGTTTAAGCTTTTCTATTCCTACCAGGCTGTGAGCTCCCTGAAGGGAAGGAGCAGGTGTTGTTATCTTCCAACCACATGTGCCTGGTGCACATCAGACATTGTTGATAAAGGAAGAAGAGAGATTACAGTGGTTTAAAAGTGGTCACAGTATTCATACTCCTTGAACACGGGTCATTTTACCCTAAGTTCTTGAGGTGTATTCTCGTGTAAGTTCTTAAGACCCATTGAGTTAGGTCTGGACAGGCTGTCTCAGTTTGTCAGCGCTGTGGGCCAGCTCATGCCTTTCACAGGGGCCCTGCCACTGGGCGAGGTGACGTGAAACACAGTGGTAGGACGTGTCAGGAGTTATGAAGGAAGCAGAGCCCACCTAACAGAGATGGGTTTGACTCCTGGTTCTGCCCCTGCCCCTTTTGATCACTGGGGTCAGAGTTCTTCAGCTCTCAAAGCCCCAGTTTCCTCATTTGTGAAAGGGAACTGATGGTTTCTACCTCAAAGGGTAGTTGTAAGGACTTAATGAGATAATTCTCTTAGCTTGGTATCTGGCACATTCAAATGCACAGCGCTATTAATTAAAACATAAAGGTTTCCTATGAGGGCCATTTTTATCCTTAGGGGTTTCTAAATAACCTCAGTTAATAAATTGTAAATGCTATTGTTTTCACATTGAATTTCCATGTTAAGAAGTGAGAAATTTTATATTCATTGGGAATTAAGACAAACATCTGTGTTCTTTTTTCCTTCTGTAATGTCTGTGTGCTGGGTGGGAGGAATTTGATAATGTTGAAGTATTATGAGTAGGTACCTGTCATAATAAGGTTTGTAGAGCATGTTAGATTCCTTTTGCCCATTGAGTGTTTATAGTTAGCTTTATGAAAAACAAGTTTATGTACCACAGAAGTTTGGGTGAGGGTTAGACGGATACTCAAAGCTATTTTGCATTCAAATCGGAAAAGCCACCTGTCTGCCACTACTCTGTGATCATTTGATGTTGTAGATTGCTGATAGATGAACACTAGCAGAGGGGTGGATGGAAGTGCCCTCATCATCCATCCATCCATCCATCCATCCATCCATCCATCCATCCATCCATCCATCCATCCATCCATCCATCATCTGTCCGTGTATCTGTACGAAATGGGAGGAAGGGCTCTGGATTACAGGCCATTCTCCTGCCGAAGAAAGTGTCCTTTTCTGCCCTAGCTCTCAGTGGTCTCCTGGGAAACTGATGAATTTGCCTCCTTTTGGCAGAGAGAAAAGTCATATCAAGAGCTTCTGTGATACTGTTTTTGCCTGGATTTCTGCACCAGGGCTCCCTGATTTCACCTTTGTCCCATCATCTATTCTCAAAGCAGCCACAGTGATCCTTTTAAAACGGAGTCCAGATCTTGTCTCTTTTCTCCCCCCAAAGTAGGCTTCCCACTTTGAGCTAATGCCCAAGTCCTTATAATGTGCTTCCCGTATCACTGACCCTGCCTCCCATTCCTTTCCTCTTCTCCCTCAGCCGATAGGTCTCCTTGCTGTTTCTCAAACACTCCAGGCACATATCACTTCAGGGCCTTTACTCTTGCTGTTCCCTCAACCTGAAATGCTTTTTCATGTCCATGTGGCTCATTCCCTTTCTGTGTTCAGGTCTCTGTTACGATGTCATTTCATTAGGGGATTTTTCCTACTTTCCTATCTACAACGTCTCTCTCTTTCCTCCTTATTTTTATCAATTCTTATGAGTCTCTCACCTAACAGGCACTTAAATATATGTCTGTGTCTTCCCACTAGAGTATTTGTATAAGGGCAGGTAGTTTAACCATAGCACCTAATAGACAGCCGGTATCTATCCGGAGAGAATGAATTAGTGAGGAGACGGAGCGGGCTGGTGCTGGTTACCTGGGAGACTGTGGGCCAGTTCCTCCCTTGTGTGTATCTGACGGTTGTGAAATGCAAATAGGATAGCATGCACAGAATGCCTCATGAATAGTAAAGCACTAAGGAACAGAAGGTGTCCTTCTTAACAAGGTCAAATGCATGCTCAGGCTTGGGTTGTTCTGTCTGTGTGTTCTCACACCACTGGGCTTTGTGCTGAATTAGGATGCGGCGAATAGTCCACTTAACTTTTGAATGATACGTCTGACGAAGGCAGCACTGGCAGCTCTGTATGTAGGCCTCGTTTTTCACTGTTCCTGAGCCCCACACAGTTGACATGAATATGCAGAGAGAATCCCAAGTAAGGGGCAAAAACAAAGAACAAGGCCATAAAAATGGGCCCCTGCATCCTGAATCCATTGCTGATCTAAAGTGGGACTGAGAGTGAAAAGGGAATCTCAGTGTGCCCTCGACATGTCCCTACACTGTTGTATATGACACAAGAAAGACCAGAATGGGGTGTGTGGCAATAGTTGAATGTGAGTGGTTTGTAGCCCCCTCCCGCCTTTATGCCGTGTCACTGAAAGACATTCTCTAGTGCTTTGTTTGCCCTTAGTTCTTGATTTTGATCAGATGAATTTGTTTTTTATTTTTTGTCAGCATCAGAATTCAGCTCCTTTTCCTCTCTGCCACCTTCCTTTTTACAGAAGAGTTTCCAGATTGTAGTTCTTGGTAGGGGGGACATTCCTCTCTTCTGCTTATTTTCATTTATCTATTTACTTTATCTCGCTCTTGTCCATTTCCTGTTTTAATTAAATTCTGCGTTGCTTTGCTTTTCTAGCCCTTTCTCCTGTTGCCATTGTCATCACTCTTCAGCCCACTGCTCCTTTCCCTTTCCAGCGGGGCCTCGTCCTCCTGTCTGTCCTCTCCTCCCACATACTTTTTTGGAGCTGGGACTGAACTGAGTTTCTGGATGTCCTTTCTTCATTGCCCTGCTTCTCTTATTTCTAAGGCTTCATGGACTGAACTGACTTACCTGCTTTTGCTGATTGGAGGAGAAAAAGAGTAAGGGGAGGATCAACAGGCCCTGAGGTGCTCTACTGTTTGACAGAGGTGATGGGAATCCAGGAAGAGACAAGATATGGAGGGATAGACATATTATGAAGTTGGGCATTGGGGAACTTGGGAAGAGTTGATTGGCTTCTGAATCTGACTTGTTTCCATGAAGGTTCTTCCTAGTGCCTGAAGAAGGAGTAGGGGCCCACTGGGGTTAAAAGTGGGGCTCTTCTGACTAGTGACTTCGAGCAGTGGGAAGAGTATTGGGTGGAAGGTGAAGGCCTGGGTTCTGGCCCTGTCTGCTGGGTGATGGGACCCAGAACAGCTTAACTTCTATAAGGTGAGGATTTTGTAAGGGTTTTGATCCAGACGAGCTCTAAGCCTTTTTTCAGGTCTATATTTTATAAATTTTGGAATCTGTGCTTCTCTTAGTGAGGATTTCTGGATTCTTCTCTTTTGCATGGAACATTACTTGGCGATGCTGGTCAAATGAGAGGGGCAGAAGGCCAATACTCTTTCCACTCTTTTTTTTTTTTTTTTTTTAAGATTTATTTTTATTGTTTTTGACAGAGAGAGAGAGAGAGCGAGAGAGAGCGAGAGAGCGAGCAAGAGCTGAGATAGAGAATGGGGAGGGCCCAGAACAGTTTCCATAGTTGCACATCCTTGGTTTTTCCACATAGTTTCATTCCACAGGTGGGCACGGGGCTGCACAGGGCAGGAACTGGGCCGGGGTCTCACCCCTGTGAGAACTGAACTGGGGGCACTCCCCAGTTCAGCATATGGGTCCGCACAGGTCGGGGCCGGGATTCGATCCTCGGTCCCCAGGGCTACAAAGTGAGCGCTTAACCCACTGAGCCATCCCGGCTTCCCCTCTCTTTCCACTCTTGAAGGTACTACTTGCAACCTCTGATCCTCCCACCCCTCAAAGCTCCCTTCCTCTTCCAGGGACTCCCTTCTTTTGGACCCTCGTAGGAGGACATCCTCTGGAATACAGAAACTATGTAGTCTATGCTGAAATCAGAATGCAGATAGTTGTGTCTGTTCTTTGCCCAGGAGAGATCCACTCACAGAGACTTGGGGTTCTTTGTATTTCTAATAGTCTTGATTTTGGTTTTGCACATTCGATACTGTTAGCTAATTAACACTGATCTTCAGACAACACTTGGTTTGACATAAATCTGTAGGTTTCAGATGTTAAGTAATAATCATGTACTATCTGCATGGATTCAACCTGCATGGTAGATTTTCATCTACTGTGCTGCAAATGTAAAGCTTGTTTGAGATACAAAATATAAAATGAGCTGAGGTTATAGAGGCCTTAGAGACCCTAATCAGATGGTGTTGAAACTTTGTTTTTGAGAAATTTTCTTCCCAAAGTAGTCTAAAGACCTTTAAATATATACTTGCTAAAAACTTTATTACACATATATTCTTTAGATTTAAATTTACATTTGTTAATTCATTTACTAATATTTATTCATTTATTAAGTAAACGAGAACTGTAATGTAGCCTGAGAATTCAGGTCTTCTCTGGTATTAAAATATGGTAAATAATACATTTATACAAATAAAATATTTTTACATTTAAAAATATTTGGAAACATTTTTTCAAAATGAAATTTAAATGGAATGTTTGAATTTCCTACATTTTTTTTCATTAGAACCTAGCATTTTCCTAATCTCAGTTTGAAAGCCACTAATGCACATAATTAAAATAAACTAAGCATCAATCCAAGGAGCTAGGAAATAAGCCAAAACAAAAGAATAAGGGAGAAATTAATTTAAAAAACCCCACAGAACACCACTTATCTAGACTTACTTATTTTTTTTTTTTCATATGGAAGCTATGCATGTCGAGTTATATACCAGTTGTCATAGATTCTAGCCTTTCACGACTAGATATTTAGTTCCATTCTCTCTTAGAATGAACAAATAAGCAAAACAAAAAACAAAACCATCATTTCCTGGTGGTGCTTATTCCTTTTAAGCTGAGGTAATCCTTGTCGTCTCTGGGCATCTCTGATCCTTCGAAGGCTGTCACTGTGGAACTGAACTGTGTCCTGTCCTTCCCCTCATTGTTTTGTGCTTTCCCCATGAGGCCTGCGGAACATGTCTAAGCCCCTGTCTGCATGACAGACCCTCACATATTTGTAATCACGACTGTTTACCCATGAGTTTTTTCTTCTTTGGCAAAACAGTTCCAGTTCCTTCAATTGTTCCTCATACGACAACGTGGTTTTTGAGTTCTTATGGCATCCTTGTCGTTTTCCTCTGAATATGTGGTCAGTTTAGTCTCTATTTACATTAAAGTATTCCATGGCTCAGGTATGTCTCACAGGTCTAGAGAAGAGCTGTCTGTACTTGTTCTTAATGGAATTACAAGATTGTCATCAGTGTAGGGTTGGGCAGAATGAGCATTTTAGTCTCAGTGATGACTCATGTTTAGTTGATTTTTTACTAAAATCCCAACTGGTGTCCAGCTATTAAATTGCATTTTGCTTTATTCTTTATTTTTGCATTTAATTGTTTTGGAATAAAATGCAAGACCTTTACTTGTCAAGAGATATCAGGATAATTCAAGAGCAGAGATTAGAATTTATGTACCCTTTTCTCATCCCAGCCTATTTCCTACCATGGTGTGCTTAAAATGTCAGATACTTGTTTTGAATTTCTAGTTCTATGTGTTCATGGACTCTCTAAGTTAATGATTACAAAAGGCAGCGAGCTAAGGAGCTGGTTAAGCCTGCTTCTGTTTTTGTGAGGAATCTGGAGTCATTTACTGACCTCTGCCATGAATTGTTTTTTACTCAATTCAGCTGTGTTACAGAAACAAAGGCTATTATAGTGGTGACTCATTCCATCAAGTGTGAAAGTCATCGAGAATTTTTGTATTTGTTTAACTGACTTTAATTCAGAGTTTTGAATAATGATACCTTTTAAATAAATATTACTATACATATTTAGTTTATAGGAATTATTCCTTTTTCTTAGTAATCTTGTTAATTGTGTAATTCAGATCTTTTATATTCTTGTTAGTGCTAAAGTCTCCCATTGTGAGTATGGATTTGTCTATTTTTCCTTTTGGATTTGTTAATATTTCCTTTGTACCTTTTTAAGCTATGTTATTAGATATATACAGAATTAGTACTATGATATTTTGTTCAACTGACACATTTTATAATGAAGAGTTCCCCTTTCTGTAGCAATATGTCTTGCTTTAAAAACTAATTTGTCAGATATTACTTTGGCTCTTCTAGCTTTCTTTTACTTAGTGTAGCATAGTATTCCTTTTTTCTTTTAAGCTTTCTGTGTTATTTAAGTGTTTCCCTTGTACAGCATATAGATTTTGTTAATGGTTTTTGAATTTAAAAAATCCATACTTACTGTCTTGGTGTTGTATTTGGACCACTTAGTTCATTTATTTACATATATTTGCTGATATAGTTGTATTTATATAATATAACTCTATTTGGCAAACATGTTTTATGTTCTTTATTTCTCCTGTCTTGTGTTTTTGATTAATTACTTTTTATCTAATTTTTTACTCTATAACTTGTTTATACTTTTTTATACTATTCAGTTAGTGGTTACCCTCAACTTAAAACATATATATTAGACATATTATAAATATAATAAGTTATTGCTTTTAACTTTTGCCAAACTGCTAGCTTTTTAATTTTATCTCCCTTTTAGATTATTGTTTTCAGACATTATAATTCTACACATATTTTAAACTCATGACATTATAATTATTTTGTACATCAGATATTAGTTATGTTTACTCACACATTCACCCATTTGACTGTTCCTCAGTGCCTCTTGCATTTTCATGTTTCTGTTTGAGATTATTTTACTTGTGCTTCAATAAATCCTTTTTGTATTTTATGGCTGGACTGCTGGCAATGAATTTTCTCAGTAGTTGTCTTAAACATTTTAATTGCAGCTTCATTTTTAAGAATATCTTTGTTAGGTATGGAATTTTAGTTCATCAATTCTTTTTTTCTTTTTTTTAAGATTTATTTTATTGTTTGAGAGAAGATGGGAGAGGGGTGGGGTGGGGAGTGAGAGAGAGAGAGAGAAAGAGAAGTGGGGAGGGCCCAGAGCAGTCTCCGTAGTTGTACATCATTAGTTGTAACATGGTTTCATTCCACACAGGTGGATGTGGAGCTGTGTGGGGGCAGGAACTGAACTCAGGGCCTCCTGCATGGGAGGCGAGCACCTCCACCACTGAGCCATCCCAGCGATTATTAGTCATGCTGCAGTTCAGCATATGGGTCTGCACAGGCCAGGGCCAGGCATCTTATCCCGGACCTCATGATTGTGAGGCAAGCGCTCAACTGTTCAGTTATCCAGGCATCCCAATTATTTTCTTTTATTATTTAAAAAATACTATTCCATTGTCTTCTGGCTTCTGTAACTTCTCTGAGTGATTCTCTTTTTTCTGAAGTTTTATTATATTTTTTTCCTCATTTTCAAAGTTTTCTTTAAGAATATGACTTTTTAATTTTTCTGTCTTTATTTTCTAATTGTTATCAGCAGGATTGTTGGTCTACTTTGCTCTATTTCATCTTATCTGGGAATGGAAGCCATTCCTACCCCAAAAGCTACTTCTGGAGAAATGGTTTAAGTCTTTTGGGTCATTTTAGTTTACCTTCCTTAAAAAAATGATGATCTGATATTTCCTCCTGGACCTTACCAATTTGTATTCACTTGTATTTTTTTTTCTTTTTTATTATTTGTTTTTTTATTGTTAAATTTATTGGGGTGACATTGGTTGGTAACAATCAGATAGTTTCCAGATGTACAAATCTACATTATCCACCTATATTTTAATGACTGAGTTTTGGTTTAGGATAATAAATTTGATTGATCTTGATATGTTATGCTATGCAAAAGATGCTTTGAACATGCTTTAACACAGTGGTTTCTAACTTTTGGTTTTTTTTTTAAAGATTTATTTTTATTGTTTTTGACAGAGAGAGAGGGAGAGAGATACAGAGACAGAGATAGAGAGAAGGGGGAGGGCCCAGAACAGTCTCCATAGTTGCACATCATCGGTTTTTCCACATAGTTTCATTCCACAGGTGGGCGGGGGTCTCACCCCGGTGAGATTGAACTGGGGGCACTCCCCAGTTCAGCATATGGGTGCACACGGGCCGGGGTCGGGATTCGATCCTTGGTCCCCGGGGCTACAGATTGAGTGCTTAACCCACTGAGCCATCCTGGCTTCCCCAGTTTCTAACTTTTTTCATCATGTGCTCCTTGTACTTGCGAAAGAATCTCTTGAATAAAAGACAGGCCTTTTCTCCAGATGAATGCTTATAACTGCATATATCTTCAGGGAGAGTAAGGAAAAATTTTCAACTTCCTCTCTCCACCCCATGTCTACCCATGGATTCCAGGGTGAGAATCATTTTACTAAGTGCATAAAATAAATGTTGAGTTAAACATAATGGAGTATATAAGTCATTAAATACTTGTGCACTTGCTGTTCATACAGTAACATGTTGGGAAGAAAAAGAGTTCTGGATCTGGAATAAGATCTAGATTTGAGTTGTGACTCTGCCACTCACTGGATCTGATACTATCAGTGCTCTCATTTATAATAGTTAGGTTATACTTCCCAGGTATTGCAAGAAAGTGCTTTATAAACTGTGAAGTACTATACACAGAAAAGATAATGTCTATATCTATATAGATCTATCTGTATATAATGTGTGCATGCATACATATAGAAAATAATTTTTGCATTTTCATACTTTGTTTTTAAGAAGTGCTTCACTTTAATACAGTAATTGGAAACACAAGTGTCTACAGCACTTTCTTTGGGATTGTACTTGAGGAATATAAAGAGGATAACCTAACTTGGAGGTTGGGACAATTGAGAAACTCAGTACTGTTCACTGGGCTCACGGGTCCTGAGTGAGTTAGTACTAGTACTAACTACTACCTCTACTTTAATTCACTTATAAAATGGGATGATGTGTTTCGTTTTGACTTTTTCAAGGATCTTACAATGTTGAACACATTGCATGTTGCATGGAAGGCTCTGGGTATAATTACTAATATTTTTTGTTATTGTAAAGAGGACTGGTTTCAAGTATTAAGAACAATCAAATTTGATTACTTAGAGCATTATGTTTATATTATAATAATGGTTTTCATGGCATGTGTTAGTAAACTTTCATTATAAAATTTAACATGTCAACATTTTCCTTTATTGTGCTTCTGTCCCCCAAATCATCCCATAGAAAAGCTGTAGAATACTGGAATGCCTTAGAAATCAATAGAACAGTCTTAATGTCATAAAAGAAGGTGAGCATTATCCTAAAAATTTGCAAATTACCATTTCTGTTTGTTACTATAAAAGCTAGAGTTCACAACGTTTTTGAATCTTTTGATGCCTTTGAGAATATGACAAAAGTCATAATAAACCTTTTCTCAGAAACTTGGACATGCATATATGTACAAAAACATTTTGCTAACAATTTTAAGAGGTTCTCAGACCACTTGAAACTTACTTATGGATTTCTCCTGTAGCCCCAGATTAAGAGACTCTGCTATGAAAAGATGCACACTTTGTTCTCATGTCACAGTTTGAAACTACAGTATTTGTTTATTGCCTACTCATGCAAGACAGTTTAGAAACTAGATGGTTAAGGTGGTTGTCCCACAAGTGATATTGTATAATTATATGCAGATGTTAATACACTGTGTACAGAGGGTGAGAGAGAAGAAAGGGAGAAAGAGGGAGAACGGTAGTAGAAGAATACTCAGTGATTAGGATAATACAACCACCAGTTACTCAGGGTATGAGAGACCTGGAATTAGGGACCATTATAGATTAATGAAAAAATATTTAAAATGTGCCCATCAGTGTCAATGATTACTTGCATCTTAAACATTACTAGAAGAGGAGTAGGAGAGTTGGATATAATACGGTAGTTTAAGGTAGCAAAAACATTTAATATCTTTTTGGTTCTTTGAGAAGAAATCCATAGATGTTGCAGCATTTCATGCGGAAAGCTTGGTCTTTGACAATTATTGATGAGTTTTACAAGTAGGATTTCTCCAGAGGGACGCTTTTTTTTTTTTTTTTTTTTATATCTTTTTATATTTATAGAGAGTAATTATTTTGTCTTCAGTGCATATTTATTTCTATTTTACTTTTGACAGATAGAGAGAGAGACAGAGACAGAGACAGCTAGAGAACCGAACTGTGGGAACTCCCCAGTTCAGCATGTGGGTCCTGCCTGGGCCGGAGCCGGGATTCGATCCTCGGTCCTCG
>PVKE010015010.1:0-34084 GCA_004027555.1 Craseonycteris thonglongyai
CTCGGTCTCTGTCAAAAACAATAAAATAAATCTTTAAAAATATATATGTACATATATATATCCCCAGAAAAGTCCTTTCCCACTAATGCCAAGCTATCCTATACAAAAGGATTCATTGTTTTGTATTCATAAACTTTCTATACAAGAACTGCTTAACTGGGCTCCACTACACACCAATCATAACATGCAGGGTTCCATGGCCAAATAAGTTTGAAAAACACTGCATTATGTATTGCAAAAAAAAAAATGCAATTCGGGGAACCTGGGATGGCTCAGCGGGTAAAGCGCTTGCCTTGAAGCCCCGAGGACCGAGGATCGAATCCCGGCCCTGGCCCATGCGGACCCACATGCTGACGTGGGATGTGCCCCCAGTTCAGTGCTTGCCGGGACCTAACATAGGTCCCGGCCCAGTTCCTGCCCTGCGCAGCCCCGTGCCCACCTGTGGAGTGAAACTATATGGAAAACTAATGTCAACTATGGAGACTGCTCTGGGCCCTCTCCCTTCTCTCTGTCTCTCTCTGTGTCTGTTTCTCTCTGTCAAAAATCAATAAAAATAAATCTTAAACAAACAAACAAACAAAAAAAGATGCAATTCACTTTGGCCACCAGAGGACATTTATTAGCACTGTATAAGAACTAATGTTCAGGGAAAAGCCGGGATGGCTCAGCGGGTTGAGCGCTCGCTTTGAGGCCATGAGGACCAAGGATCGAATCCCGGCTCCGGCCCAGGCAGGACCCACATGCTGAACTGGGGAGTTCCCACAGTTCGGTTCTCTAGCTGTCTCTGTCTCTGTCTCTATCTCTATCTGTCAAAAAGTAAAATAGAAATAAATATGCACTGAAGACAAAAAGATAATTTCTCTCTATAAATGTGAAAAGATAAAAAAAAAAGAACTAATGTTCAATGAAACAACTTGGGAAGTGCTGCTCTAAGCCAATTTACAAATATTAGTGGAGAGAAAAAAGAAGACGACAGGCAACTCTATTCTGACCACCTTCCAAATTGATTAGTTTTATACACATTATGGCATTTACCTTTTTAATTTAGTCCTACTGAAAATGGCATTAAATATTACCATAAATAGCAATCATCTGCCTCCCAAATTATTGCCAATCCAAGTATGGTTTGCCTCTTTAAAAGGTCCCAGCTTTGTCATCTGATAATGAGCAAAGTCTAAGCTACTTATCTTTTGGGTACAGTATTAATTTTTAAGATAGTTAAAAATGACAGATACTCAACTATGCAGATAGCATGTACTTTCTTTTCTCTTACAAATGAGCAGATCATGCCACTGGTGAAGGGATATATGTTTGCCCAATGCTGAGCAAAGAATTTCATCGTTTATAAACCACTGGGCCATTTGCAGCTCCTGAGGACAGGGCTAACAATAGTTAGAGATTGTGAAAACCTTCAGTAATTCAAATAGATTTTAACCAATGACATAATACAAAATATTCTATATCCCAATGTATTTCCTAGGAGTCACAGTATTTGTTGAAGTTCTGTTCAAGCTCACTATTTAGAGCTCATACCCATGAATGTATAAGTCCTGAATTTTGTAAAACCAATTTATAATAAATGAGAATAAAAAAATTCTTGAAACTGGTTTAATTTTAAATGGAGGGCATTCATTTAAATAGGATACCTGGGAAGCCAGGATGGCTCAGTGGGTTAGGCGCTCACTTTGCAGCCCTGAGGACCGAGGATTGAATCCCGGCCCCGGCCCGTGTGGACCCATGTGCTGAACTGGGGAGTGCCCCCAGTTCGGTTCTCACCAGGGTGAGGTCCTAGTCCAGTTTCTGCCCTGTGCAGCTCCAAGGCCACCTGTGGAATGAAACTATGTGGAAAAACCAATGATGTGCAACTATGGAGACTGCTCTGGGCCCTCCCCCTTCTCTCTGTCTCTATCTCTGTATCTCTCTCTCTCTCTCTCTCTGTCAAAAACAATAAATAAATCTTTAAAAAATAAAAAAATAAAAAATAAATAGGATACCTTATACAGCTAGAACATGCAGATTTGGACCTTTCATTTAAACCTATTCTACTGAAAATATTCAAATACAAAGGTTAGACTAATTCTTTTCTCTAAACTGCACCTGAAATTTATCCATTAGAAAGTTTTCACTGTATAAAAGAAAAAACAATGGATTTAGTGGATGCTGAGATAGCTCTGCAGGTTGAGCATGTGCCTTGCAACCGCAAGGTTCAGGGAGCAAATCACAGCCCTGGCCCATGCAAACCCATATGTATAACTGTGGTGTGCAACTGCTAGCCAACGGGATGGTGGCAAAGGTTCTCATCTACCAGTTTGGTTCCCACCCTATGCTGTCCCACATCCACCTGTGAGGAGTAAAACCATGTCACAACTAATGATGTACAACTGTGGACACTGCTCTGGGCCCTACCCATTCTCTCTCTCATCTCTTTCTCTCTCAAAAAGTAAAATAAATCTTCAAAAAGGAAATAAGTAAGAATACTGGATTTACAAGTAATCTGTCTGCAAACAAAAAAGAACTTAAACTAAAAATGGAAAATACAACTTCCATACTGAAAATGAGTACAGGTGTTATCTCATTGCTATTGGGTACATCAGTGCTAAAACATGGAGAAGTGTGGGAAGGGTGCAGCAAATATTGCAACCTAGCAAAAATTTCTGCAGGAAGGCAGATTTTTTTTCCTGAACCATTCCAACAATGTTGTCTTCCCACTTACTTCAAAGAAAATGTTACCCAGGTGACTGACTATAAACCAAACTGACAGTCCTAATTTCAACTGACAATCTCTACAATTAGAAAAATATTTTAAAAACTGTAGTACAAATTTATTTCTGAACAGAAAGATAAAACTGTTGTTCTGATTTCAAAAATCATTGCTATTTGGCAAATTTGAAAAAGTCTTCATCTCATCAGAATCATTACTACTGAGCACCTGAGTATTAACAGAGGTGATCAGGAGACAAACTAACCCTAAAACAAACTCCTAAACCACAACAGCATAACTAAATTGGGTTATTGCTTTCATGTCAAATGGTTGCTCCCCCATGTAGTAATCTACACAACAGAGTAGATAATTACAAAAGGTCTCTCCTCATCAGGGAAACTCTAGCTGGCTGTCAGAACACATTTTATACTGTTCTAAAAAGAAAGGTCCACTTGGTAACATGCACCTACTATATGCTATTGTATTCATTTCTCATTATTATTCTATAGATAGGCATTATTTTACACAGGAAGAAACTAAAGCTCAGATAGGTTAAGGATCTGACCCCTGGCTCACACAGAGGGTAAAATGCACTGCAGAAAATTCTTTCCCAGTTCTTACTCTAACATCATGTTCTGGCACTTTTTGGCCAAAGTATTTTAAATCCATTTCCTCCTACAATTAAACTACTTAGATTATGTTAGGTGCTTTGAGTGTCTGTGGGAACATACTTAAATGACCTTGTAGCCTTTGTAATTAGTCACAGTGTATGCATGAAAAACTGAATAAACAAAATGAAAGGAGATTGTAGGACATCAGATAACTCAGTTTGCTTTTTAGCACAAGAAATATAATGGAAAAGAACAACTTGCTGGCTAAGGAATGTTCTTTCTAGGCTGTATGCCTGAGGCTGGAATGAACCTCAAGAAGGTCACTTCTGAACCTAATAATGTCTTCTGCCATTCTCCCTCCTGTGAATGAGGCAAGCTTGTCAAAACACAAAAGGTACCTTAGAATCATGTGTCATCAAGTCAATGCTTCCACAGGCAAGGCAATGCTGTCCAGCAGAAAGAGCATTGGTCTGGGAATCCAGTGTACTGGCTTAGACTTAGCTCTGTCCTTGCACAGCTAAGTGACCTTCTCAAGGTCATCATACTGTTTAGGCCACACTACAAAGGACATGCCTAAAAGAATGAAAGATCACTTCCTGAGGCAATTTTGAAATTCAGATCTCTTTATTTTTTTAGTTCAGAGGTACTGAACCATTAAGATACACAGGAAAAATATAGTTACTACCTTTTATTGAGTATTTACATTGCCTCAAAAAGATACCTAGCATGGCCCCTCATGTCACTTTGCCTCCATTTCTCTGTAAATGAATATAAGAAACCTTGTATCTTTTCTAGTACAATGAATCAGTTTTGACCAACTAGAAAATGTGTAAGCATAGATGATAACAGACTTACTTGTTATAATGATTAAGATGACATGGACACAGTCTGTAAAGTATAAAACACTAGTATGATTTCTGCTTAGAAGACAAAATTGAGTTCAAGATTTCTAAGGGTGTCAATTCCAAACACTAACAAAGGCCCAGCAAGTGGCCATGGGTAGAATGAAGATGGTCACTGGTGTTGAAGTGCAGGTAGTCAAGAAATGCTTGCTGAATAAATGGTATTATGTATATGCATGTTTTCGTAACTTTGCCCAGATTTACTAAAAAAGAAACTTAAGTTATGGATGCCATAACATTCTTCCAATCTGGTTGACTTAATGACTGACCCAAGTGACATTGAGATGACCAATGTATAAAATGTATAGCAAGCCCTATTTCCCTCACTGCAATGTAACTGCAAATAAAAGGGAAAAGACCCTTAGCTAACCATATCAAGAAACAAAGCAATTTAGACTTTCAATTCATTGGTCTCCCTTGAAATCTGAATTATTTAAATGTTTCCATACAATACTCTTCTATCAGTTCTTTTATTTTTTTCTTTCTTCTTGTATCAGTTTTAATTTTTTGTATCATTCAGGATCCCACAGTTTGAAGAGTTCGAAGTAGGCACTAAGCTGGATAAGTCCCAATGTTTGGGGACAAACATCCTAAAGAACTGAAAAAGCTCCCTAGTGAGCTCTTTTCACTGTGCACTTGGTAGTTCCTTACTGCTGGGCATTAATCACTTCCATAAATAGAAAGACTATGTCAGCAAAATTCTGAAGCCTGGTTTTAAAGAATGCAGATTCTTAAAACTTTCTGTACATAATTTCCCCCATTATCTTTCTACCTGGGTTCAGGAAAACTTCAGCAGTTTACTTTGTAAATCTTTCCCTTCACAAGAGAAACGAAGGGATAAGATTTAAATACCTACTTGAAGAACCCATATTCAAATAGTTACTATTCTGTGGTTTGAATCTTTGAAACACTGCTACAAATTCTTATTAACTATATTCTCCTACTCAATACACTCCTAACACCCAGAAATCAAAGAAAGATGATCCACTTTGAAGCTATCTGGGAGTTGGACTACTCAAGTTTATGTTGATAGCAGGATCTAGCAGATAATACTACAGGCCTTCACATCAGGTAACTTGGATTTAAATCCCAGTTCAACCATTGAATGACACGATACAAGCTATTTAACCTCTCTGATCCTCAACTTTCTCTTCTGCAATATGGAAATGATAATGACCTACCTAACAGGAATGTTGTATTAAATGTGCCCCAAAATGTCAATTCCCTTCCTTGACTACTGGAAAGTACTACTTCTCTCTCAAAAATTTAGTTGCATTCACATAAAACTACCAAATTTGAAAACCATTGGCATTTCTTAAAATTGGAAGTGTCACACCTATCTATAGCTAGAAAGAACCACCTAATATAGACTAGGAAAATGTTTAACACAATGTGTTTCCCTGATCCCCAAACCTTGGGATACACAAAGGTAAAATAATCCAAGTCATTACCATTCACTGGAAACAAAATGTACCCCCAATAAGCTGACTCTAAGAACTCCCAATTACAACAAAAGCTTTTTGAAACATGAACCAGAAAGTCTTGACAAGTCCTGTTACTTAAGACAAGATATGAGAAGCTATGCATTAGTTTATTTCTGTTCTGGGATTTTTTTAAAATAATTGTTTTAAATGCACAGGAGTGTGGGTTTATATTTTAGGCACATATAAAAGAAAACAAATGAGCCAAGATCCAGGATCTCTGCCAAACTCACTTCTACTAAAGAGTACCTAACAATACCCATTCAACAAGTAATTGCCAAGTATCTAATGTTTGCTAGAAAGTTTAACTTTGAAAACTCAGCCCTGACCTGTGTACCCTACCTAGAACAGGAAAGCTTCATTGAGAACATCTCAAAAACTAGCTGAATCGTCCTGAGCCCCAGTAATCTATAACTGCTCTCTTACTTTAATTCACAAGTCTGAAAATGTTCCCCCAAATACTTCTCACTTTCTTGCTCCTATAGATCTGTCACTACATAATGCTGTGCCTTGCAGACTTGGCATTCAGTTATTAAGACCAGGCATACTTATCCAACAGTATCTCTCCCAAAGGCTGGGTCTGTTTACATCCTCTCCACATCACATCTCCAGTCAGGTAACTTTGGACTCCACAGCTCCACTTAAACTTCACGGTTTCCCTGATCTGATCCTATTATTTGGATATGTCCCTAGGGCTGTGATGCCCTTTCTTCCTCTTATACCAGGCTCTCAGGCCTGGTATCCATGGACGTCAGGGTCACTTTCAACCTGTGTTACTCATAAATTTAGCACCCCTGGATCTCGAAGATCCTCTTGGCCTGTAACTCAGGTTCCAGTGTTTCCAAGCCTGGCACACTTGGGGGTTTGCACGCCCCTATCCTGGGCCGTGCATGTTCCACGGGGACACCTCTGGAATTAGGAGGGCCTCCTACTGCAAGCCACACACAGAATACTCCGAAGTACCTGCCAGATCATCGCTCTCTTCCCGCTTCAGGCATTTAGACGGGCCCCCGTCTCCACCCCACGCCTGCGCCGTAGGGTGTCAGCAACCTGACGCCCACGCCCCAGAGCTCATCCCTGTAGCCTCGGATTCCTTCATCACCCCCTAGGCCGTAGCCAGCGCGACCAATGAGGTGCCAGGTCCGCGGCCTCCCTGCCACCAACCAATCACGAGCGAGCCCCCCCGCCGTCGCCTTCCGCCAATGGGAGAAAGCCCGCGGGCCGGGCCGACGAGGCGCGCGGACCCCACGGGCGCGGCGGTGGCGACGGCGGCGGGCCTGGCGAGAACACAACATGGCGCCGGGCAGGCCGGAGCGAACGACGGCGGCGGCCGCGAGAGGGAAGTGAGGTCTCCACCGGAGGCGGGAAGCGCTGCCCCTCCCCCGCCGCCGCTCCCCTCGCCCCTGTCCCGCACAGAGCGCCCGCACACTCACATGCCTCTGCTCAGGAGTCCGGGGAGGAGCGGGAGCCGCCCCCGCGCTCCTGCGGCGTAGGGCAGTGCGGAGGCCCGGGCACCGCGGAGGGGAGGGGAAGCGCGCGTCACGGCGGTCGGAGCGCTCGCGGAGCGGGGGCGCGGACAAGATGGCGGCACGCCGTGCCCCGGCCCCCCTCCCCCGCTTCCCTTGGCGCCTCGGCGCCCAGTTACTCGTAGTGCGCAGAAGCTGAGTGGCCTGAAGTCTCGCGAGAATTGGGAAAGGGCGACGACCCGGCGAGTCGGAGAGAGATGTAAGGCCCTTCCAACTCCGCCCTTTTCTAGGGCCGCGGAGACGGTTCCTGGTGCATTCCGTAGGTCGTCTGTGGTGGCTCTGCTGTGCTGCGCACACTTTTGAGATTTCAAGTGTACATTTCTGTAATACATCTACATATTGCACTGTGTGCTCACCGTCCAGAGTCAGTTCTCTTTCCATCACCATATACAGGTATTTGACCCCCTTTTTCCTCTTTTACCATTCCTATACCCCAATTTTTTTTTTTTGTGAGACCTCTGGAAGCTTTTAAAAAGTCTACTTGAGGGGAAGCCGGGATGGCTCAGTGGGTTAAGCACTCACTTTGCAGCCCCGGGGACTGAGGATCGAATCCCGGCCCCGACCCGTGCGGACCCATATGCTGAACTGGGAGCTCCCCCAGCTCAGTTCTCTCTCTGTCAAAAATAAATAAAAATATATTTAAAAAAAAAAAAAGTACTTGCAAACATTGATTTTTACATCAATCACCAGCAAAAAGCTGAAAAGAATATAATATCAGCTGTGTTTATCTTGGGTGACATTCTGTGTGTGTTTGTTTTTAATTTGGGACAAAAGAGCTGGGCAGACGAAGGACCATATGGGGTTACCAGATTAAGTGCTGTTGAAGAAGATAGGTACCAGTACCATAAAAGGGGGGGTTTGACACCAAGAGTGTAAAATGATATATTCCAGAATAAAGAACAGCACTTCCCAAGAATGGTCAGCTTGTAACCTTGTATTGACATAGGCTTTTTTTCTTTTGAATGCCAAATTTAAAACATCATCAAAGACAATTGGAAGCCACAGCTACAATGAGCATTACATCCTTTTCATTTTATCTCTTAAATCTTCAAAGCTACTTACCGTATTTCTCACTCCATAAGACGCACCTGACCTGCCTGGACCCGCTCTCCTTCCATGCAGTCCCTGCTTTCTGATCTGGCTGCAGGCTTCCCCACAGCATCATTAAGGTCCCCAATGTGCACTCTTCTTTGCAGTATTCGCTCCATAAGACGCACACACTTTTCCCTCCACTTTTTGGGGGGGAAAGTGTGTCTTATGGAGCAAAAAATACGGTAGTGTTATTTCTATTTTACAGATGATAAAACAAGCGCAAAAGGGCAAAGTAACTTCATCAAGGTTCCACAGCTAGTGTCAAAACTGAACTTGAAAGCTCCAAAACCTGTAGATAAATTCATCAAGCATGCATTGAGTGGAATTATCTACAGTGAGACAGTGCATTAGGTAGCAACCACAAAGAGAAATGAGAGTGCTCTTGATGGTTACCTTGAATCTTACAAATGACCTTGGAGCCATTCTGAGACTTGTCTTGCAGGGATCCCAAACAATAAAATCAACATACTGTTATTATTTCCTTCCATAAATCCATGACCCTGGTGATAAAGTAGTTGAGAATAGTGGAATAAACCCTTGACTTGATTTCAGGAAAATTGTTTTCAAATCCAACCTTTATAAATCTTAACTTTAGGCACCCAATAAATATTTGATAAATGAACAAAATCAAACTAGCTATAAGACACCTGAGTCTCAGTCTCAATTTTATCATCTGTAAAATGATCTAATTTCTACCTTCTGGGAGTTTTGGGAGATTGAATGAAACACTTCAAGGGAGAGTACTTTGTAAATTGTAAACATAAAGAAGTTAGTGGGAGGGGAAGCTGGGATGGGTCAGTGGGTTAAGCGCTCACTTTGCAGCCCTGGCGACCAAGGATCGAATCCCAGTCCTGGCCCACGCGGACCCATGTGCTGAGCTGGGGAGTGTCCCCAGTTCGGTTCTCACCAGGGTGAGACCCTGGCCCAGTTCCTGGCCTGTGCAGCCTTGCACCCACCTGTGGAATGAAACTATGTGGAAAAACCAATGATGTACAACTATGGAGACTGTTCTGAGCCCTCCCCCTTCTCTCTGTCTCTGTCTCTGTATGTCTCTCTGTCTCTGTCAAAACAATAAAAATAAATCTTTAAAAAGAAGTTAGTGGGGAAGCCAGGATGGCTCAGTGGGTTAAGCACTTGCTTTGCAGCCCTGGGGACCAAGGATCAAATCCCGGCCCTGGCCCGTGTGAACCCATATGCTGAATTGGCATGTGCTTCCCATGTGGGAGGCCCCCAGTTCAGTTCTTGCCCTCCAGTTTGGCCCCTGGTTCAAGGGGGCGTGCCTCCTATGCAGGAGGCCCCCAGCCTAGTTCCCGCCCTGCATGACCACCCGCCCACCTGTGTGGAACAAAACCATGTTGAAAACTCATGAAGTTCACCTATGGAGACTGCTCTGGGGCCTCTGTCTCTGTCTCTGTCAAAAACAATAAAATAAATCTTTAAAAGAAAAAAGAAGTTAGTGATAATGATGACATTTTCAGATGAGAAATGCCATAAAAAAATTAAAAACACTCAAATAATATGTTGAGATAGCAGGTAATGGGAAAAAGCTAGGTAAATCTTTCTACAAATATTTACTGAGCATTTATTACATATACTTTGTTTGCAAAAAATTTCAAAATATGTAAAAAGAAGCACAAATTATTACTGTTGTTATAATTAAGTGTCAACAACACATAGGGGCTGAGTTCAGTTTCTCTCTCCAAGAGCCAGAAAATCAGGTAACCCTCAGAATTGAAATAATAAAAATATACATAGTAGAGGAAATAAGTCAATGATGGTTCCAAACATTTAACAACAGGTAGTGCTCAAGCACTGATCTGGCAAATTTGAAGTCCTAGCGCTACCCTTCTGTGCTAGGTGTTAACCCCTCAAATGCTATTTTGTAAATAGTACACACCAGGGGATCCCAGGGGATGGGAGTTGTCAGGAAGCTTGGGACAGCAGTTATTTACCAGCTAGTATGAATGTATTTCAATATTAAAACTGGTTAACAGTCGTACTGGTGCACACAGAATGCTAGTCCTTGCTATAGACTTTTATCAGTATGCCCTGCCCCTCCTTTCTTAAGCCCTGTATCTGGCCTGTCCCTTGGAGATTATACTTCTTACCTGTGTCATAAAGCTTGATTTAATCAATGAAATATGAGTAGAATGGAACGAGCCACTTCAGAGCAGAAGTGTATGGGCCATCTCATGATTCTGACATATTTTTCCTCTGCCATAAGTGCAGCATGTCCCACATAGAGGTACTTCAGCTTTGATCCCAGAATGAAGATGCACATAGCCACAGCTGACACACATTACATGTCATATAATGTGAGTAAGAAATGAAGCTTTGTTGTAAGCCACTGAGACTGTTTGTTACTGCAGCATAATCTATCTAGCCTAAACTGACTAATAGCCCCGAAATGAACTCTCTGTGGGCATAAACCAAGAGCTTCTCTTCAAACAGGATCAAAAAAACAAACTCTGATCCAGGTCATATGGAAGGAATCACAAGAAGGTAGATGTGACTATAATTTCATAAAAGGAAGCTAAGTCAGTCATATCAACCAACCATTCTGTATTCTGTTTGGAGAGAGTCTCTGAACCAAAGGGCTTAATGAGCCGTGACAGCCCAAAACAAGGAAGTCACAGAGGCAAGCACTGACATTGCTCCTCTCAGCCCTGTCTCAGTCAAGCCAACGTGAGCATTCGGATTTCCCTGTCCATGTCATCCATATTGTGGATGAGAATAGTTCAGGCTGCTTCAGCAATGAAATGCTCCAATGTCCTATCCTGGTGTGATTCTAGCTCACTTAGCAAATGTCTTGCCTATAAGGACAGAACTTAGTGATCTGCCACCTAGAGGATTCCAGTTCTTTTGATAATTGCATTTTTTCACTTAAATTAGTCTATTGGATTCTGGTTTATATAACTATCAGTTTCTGTGAACTTAGTGAATACAAGAGCCACCCTGAGAGATGGTTCTACTCTCTGCTATTAAAATCAGGCTTCTGCATTTGCAAGGCTGAGGACCAGTTCTGGGATGGTGCTAAATTCCTTAAGGTTATAGCACTGTAGAGAGACCTGTCTAGAGGGCCAGCTAGTTGACCTTAAGCTACACTCTTCTATCTCATTGTGTGCTTTCTTGGATCTAAAAAAACAAACAATCAGTAAGTGCTAAAAAGAGGTATGATTCATGTGCTGTGGGAGTTCAAAAAAGAGGTTATTTCCACTTAGTATGGAATAGGGGAGGAATTCAGGAAAAAATTGCAAGGATGTGACATTTGAACTGGGTCTTGAAAAATGAGTAGAATTAGGGGAAGAACATGTCCTGTTTAAGTGGCCCCTAGAGCAAATATAGGAAGCCAGGGATCAATTGAAGAAATATAAAGTAAGAGGAAAAGGAGAAAAAATCATCTGGAAAGATAAAGTCAGAGTAAAGCTCTTGGGTTTCATTCTACTATAGAGAGTACCTTTACCATTTTAACCATTTTTAAGTGTACAGTTCAGTGGCATTAAGTACACTCACACTGTTGTGCAACCATCACCGCTATTCATCTCCAGAATTTATTGTCCCATACTGAAACTCTGTACCTATTAAACAATCATTCTTCATCCTCCCCTTCCCCATTTTGGTAATTACTATTCTATTTTCTTTTAAGATTTATTTTTATTGTTTTTGACAGAGAGAGAGAGATACAGAGATAGAGACAGAGAGAAGGGGGAGGGCCCAGAACAGTCTCCATAGTTGCACATCATTGGTTTTTCCACATAGTTTCATTCCACAGGTGGGCACGGGGCTGCACAGGGCAGGAAATGGGCCGGGGTCTCACCCTGGTGAGAACCAAACCGGGGGCACTCCCCAGTTCAGCATATGGGTCTGCATGGGCTGAGGCCGGGATTCGATCCTCGGTCCTCGGCGCTGCAAAGTGAGCACTTAACCCACTGAGCCATCCCGGCTTCCCCTCTATTCTATTTTCTGTCTAGGAATTTGACTGTTTTAGGTAACTCACAGAGTCATACAATATTTGTCTTTTTGTATCTGGCTTACTTAGCATAATGAGTTCAAAATTCATTCATGTTATAACATGCATCAAAATTGTATTTCTTTTTATGGCTGAAAATATAATAGTATTCCATTGTGTGTACACAGCACATTTGGTTTATCTATTCATCTGATAGCACATTTGGTTTATTCTGTTCTTCTATTGGTGGACATTTGGATTGTTTCCATCTGATGGCTACTATGAATAATACTGCTGTGAACATTGGTGTACAAATATCTGTTTGAGTCCCTGCTTTTAGTTCTTTTGCGTAGTGAAAATATACCTAGAAGTGAAATTACTGGATCATATAATAATTCTATGTTTAATTTTTTAAGGAATCACCATACTTTGGTCATTTTTTTAAATCCTGAAGATCAATTTTCCCAATCCCAATCAAAGAAAACGTGGTCCCCTGTGGATCCCTGGTCACCTCCATTCAAATAAGTGATCAACCAAGCGACTAGACTTTTAGGCTCAATTTCAAATTCCTGGGTGAAAGAGCTGCTGCTTGGGCTGGATTTGGGCAGGTGTCCACCCCTGAACCAACACGGTTGTGGGGAGGGGCACAGGGTCACATATAAACATGGCTGTATCCACTGTAACACTGAATAAAGGTGTGTGATAGCCAGGTGCAGGATAGAGTAAGAATTCCCAGGCAAGTGGGACTAGAGAACTGGGCAGACCAAACAATGGCTGCCCACTCCCTGAGAACAAGTAACAGAGAGAAGGTAAAGAGAAGAGGTCAGAAGACAGAAGACTGTTTAACCCAATGCTATCCTACACTTTTATCTAAACCAACACTATTCAGTAGAACTTTCTGCAGTGATGGAAATGTTTTATGTCTGTACTGTTCAATATTGTAACCACCAGCCACATGTGGCTATTTAGCACTTGAATAGTGCAACTGAGAAACAATTTAGCATGGTTAGTACAACTGAGAATCTGAAGGTAGGGCTCCAAGGTCAAGCCAGAAAAAAACAGAAACAGAAACACTGACAGTTGTGGGGTCTGGAGTCAAAGATGGGGTTACCTAGACCAAGGAAGCCACAAAGAAAGAACATCTCACATACATACCCTCATTACATAGCACTTAGTAAATGACTAGTTTGTATTTCCAGCATCTAGTAAGTTTCTGGCACCCTCAACCATATCTACTCTGACTTCATGTAAGGATGTGAGAGTTGAAATAGAGTCAAAAGGAGACTTTGGTTTGTTGGTTTGTTTATGTTTTAAGGAGACTCTAGAGCAATTTTATACACTAAATATTCCAGTAGACAATCAGAATTTGACAATGCAGAAAAGAGAGACTATCTATAGGCCTACGGGTGGTAGAAGCTTCCTACAGCTACTATTCTCTAGTTTTCCCACCTTACCCTTTGGATCCTTCAAGCCAAATGTTTCTAACCAGTTCTCGAAGATAAATTGTTTGAAATTCCAAGCACATTTCCTGTTTACTGTCTTCACCCTGACTGTCATACAGTGTTGCCCTGAACATTGGATAGGCTGACTGCCAGAACTAATTTCCCAGTTGTGCTGTTTGCAGTTGTTGGTGTGGGTGACATGCCATAGGGAAGCGTCCTGAACTCTCCAATGGGGAATTGGGAAAGGAGCAAGGGGGCGGGGCCTGGGGAAAGCACAGATAAAGCCTCCATGGACCCCTTTTGCTTTTTCACCTACCCCTATTAGCACCAGGTGATAGCGAACCTACTGCTTGCCTCCCAAGAAAACTTGATTCTGTGTTGTGACAGGGAAGGATGGGCTCCAAACCAACTGGGTAGGAGTGCTGTAATAAGTACAGCTGGCAAGGGGACCCAAAATAGAGAGGCCAGGAAAGAGTGTCCTTGCAGTAGAGTTTAGGAAGGGAGGAGGGGCAGCATCTATTACCTCTTCCTCTTTTACAGAGGTGCTGATGGAGGGGAAGAACGACTGGTTTCCAGCCTTTCCTGTCTTACCTTCTACCAAGTGCTCTGTAATCAAAACAAGAAAACAGACTCTTCCAAGGCCACTTATCCTTGCCAATACCTGAGGAACTCTTACTAAAGCCTTACATCTAACCTGGCTTACTTCTGTGGGCTCCACTAGGACATAAGAAAAGTCTCTGTAGGGACTGAAGGGCTAAGATAGTGAATGACTCCTGGAGGCCTCGAAGGCCATAGGGTGACCAGACGTCCCACTTTTGGCGGGACAGTCCCGATTTTTAACAATTTGTCCTGTGTCCCGCGGCATTTTAAAAAAGTCCTGATTTTTTGAAAGAATGCACGACACGCTAGGGAACAGCGGGAGATAGACCACATTTTAAATCAAGAACCCCCTCCCCTCTAGTCAATGGTGTCCCACTTTACCAATGTTAAAATCTGGTCACCTTATAAAGGGGCAGCAGTGCTAAGGATACTATTTCTATCAGAGACCCTTTGCCATGGCTGGTGGTGTTTTGCAAGGTGGTCTTGGGCAAATCCTCCTGAAGCATGATCCATGATTAGAAAACTACATCCAACTCAGCCATTAACTTGCTCTGTGATCTTGGGTAAGTCACTTAATCAAGCTTAGTCTCGGGGAAGCCAGGATGGCTCGGCAGGTTGAGCACTTGCTTTGCAGCCCTGGGGAAAGGGGATCGAGTCCAGACCCAGGCCCATGCAGATCCATATGCTAAACTGCAGTGTGCTTCCTATGATGAAGGCCCCTGGTTTGGTTCTTGGTTCCCCCGCCCCATGGTTCTATCCCTGGCTCAAGGAGGCATGCCTCCCATGCGGGAGACCCCCCGGCCCACTTCCCACCTGGTGCGGCCCCCGCCCACCTGTGTGGAAGAAAACCATGTCGAAAACTGAAGTATTTCAACTATGGAGACTGCTCTGGGCCCTCCCGCTTCTCTCTGTCAGAAACAATAAAATAAATCTTTAAAAAAAAAACAAAAAAAAAGCTCAGTCTCAATATTTCCACCTGTTGTTTTTTTTTAAAGTAAATGGTGGGTTCTCTAAATTCTTTTAAAATACTTTTGAGAGGGTGGACAGGATAGAAGAAATAATAGGTATGTTCCTCTTTCTTGTCCATTGTCCCTGGGGTTCTGTATCAAATAAGATAATAAACATTAATATGCTCTGAAAAGCACAAAGCACTTTACAAATGCAAAGAAGTATTATTATCAACATAGTTATCTTAGAAGGATGAAGACGGCATAGACCTCAAGAGCCAGACAGCTGGAAGGCAGGAGACCTTAACACAAAAGAAGGAAACTTTCTTTGTGAAAATTCTTCCTGGAATGGCACTTTCTTTGGAGTAGACCTGGCACTGGAATTCTCTGAAATGCTGAAGTGGGTCCAGGAAAGAGTTAAAGAGGTAGGTAGGACATTCAGCAACCAAAAGACACTGAAGAAACAGGAGCCTTGGTTCCTCAATTCCTTTGTGATCCAGCAGAGGATGCAAAGGAAGGGGAAGGTGGATTGTATCCGCAGGGCTCAGGTTCAAAGCCAGGTGTGTGTTGGATCCACCCACAGGCTCTTTAACCAGCTACCAAGTTATTTGGGGAGCCAGAATGTCATGGAACTCTGTGACTAATACTGAATTCAGTTGCCAACAACCTAAAAACCATCCTCTCTACATGGTGTTCAAAGACAACATTGATCTGGAGAAGATTTTCGAGACAGTCTAGCCAAACTGAGGCCCAGAAGGGGACAGAGATTTGCCAAGATAACAAGTATAGTCAGGCTCATCGGACTGTAAGGAACAGAAACCTACTAAACCTCGCCCAAATATAAAGGAGTTGCCTGTAAGGGCTGGAATTGAAATGCCAGCAGGAATGAAGCAAGTCTAGGACTCGCTGTTCTCCTCATCCTCCCTCTCTTCTCTGTACAGGGCTGTTTCTTTTTCCTCTACCTGCAAATAGGCTTCTTTTTACTCTTGGTCTCTGCTCCCTCGTATCTCAGCTTGCACATGGCTTTACTGGCCAGGGCTCACTTGTCTCTGACCTCCCTCCTTTATTTCATTCCCTGTGTTATAATTTCTTTCTGTTCCTTGGTTCAAGAGAGCCTTTAATTGGCCTGTCTTGCATTGTTGTGTGCTAGGCCATTTGTTAAAGGTTCCTAACTAATATATGAAATGGTAACCCTTGACTCTGGTTCTGGCCCCATTTGCTCACGTCTAGAGGCTGGAGGGCCCAAGTGGTCTCAAGCCTGGCTCCAATAGGGTTGTGGTCTGCGCAGTTTCCCTTCCAAGTGGATGTGAGTTGAGCAGGCACTGTGGCATCACTGGGACCATGTGACTGGAGTCTAAGGCTCCAGATTTTCTACCCAGAACTCTTCCCATGGCATTTGTCGTTTCTTTCCTTGATTCACACAGCAGACATGTTTTAATGCTGATTCAATATAGTTCCTAAAGATCATCCTCTCTTCTTCCTCCGGTAAAGTGAAAATAAAGACAGGAAAATAATTAGCATATATGGTGCTTTAGAAGAAGTATAAGCACAGTAATAACAGCTATCGCTTACTGAGCACCCTGTACCAATCACTGCTGATCACTTTAAATGCACTTTCTCATTTACTCTTTACAGCTCCCCTGTGAAATCAGCACCACATTTTACACACGGGGAGACAACAGGCCCAGAGAGTGGTGTGCAGCTAATAAACAGCACAGCAGGACTCTGATGCCAAAGCCTGCTCTGCTTTCCACTGTGCTGGAGCCTTTATCATGCATGGAGGCCCATCTTGGCTAAGGTAGGAGGCAGGGACAGCTGGAGAGAGCTGGAGAGTTCCAAGAGGAGGCAGTATCGAGCTGAGCCCTGAAGCGGAGCGAGCTTTCACTGTGCAAATGCAGGCAGTGACTGAACAGCAAGATGTGCACAGGGAGGAGCACCAGAGGCTGGAGTGGGGTGTGAGCCGGGAGCACGTTGCATGCCCCTGAGAGTCAGTGCCTCCCTAAATGTGTGCGCTGGGTGCTTCATCTGGCCCACCCTCGTCCCAGCCCTGGCAGGTCGTGTGGAGTTGAGGTCCTGAGAAGCAATGAGGACAAGGATCTAGGAGCAGACAAATTCAACATAGCTTAAGAAATTTAACTACTATTGTCTAGGACTTTGTTCCTGAAATGTACTCGAGGTGCATAGATAAGAGTCCAGAGTGGAAAAACTTAAGAGAGATGAAGATCTTTAAAATAACCACACAAACAACAATCATACTAATAACCATCCCAGGGCCTGGTTTTTCCACACAGCCTTTGTCTGCCTGACTTTCAGATCTTGTCTTGGAATGTTACTCCTTCAAAGAAGCATTTCTTGGTCTCCCAAGCCTGTCTTAGGGCACTTAGTTTTGACATACGTGGTTCAGGAGGAATTTTTTTCTCTGATGGGAGCACTATCTGTGGGCCTGGCAGTAGATTCCCTCTCTCTCTCACAGCACCTCAAGTATCAGTGTACCGGTTACATCCCAGTCAGCAGGCACAGAAGTGTTTCAGCCCAGGGGAGTCTGTCCCCACAGTGCTACACATTCAGAGGACACTGCAGCCCTCCTAGGTCTACCTCAATGGTCTTCAGAGTATACTGCTATACATTCTTTGTTGAGGACCTCAGATCCTCAACACTGGTCCACAGGAGCTACCTTAACAAGTCTGCAGTGCCACTGCCACTTTAGTAAAAGCTTTCTGTGCAGTGTGGAGCCAGCCTGTCCCTGGATTTTGGAAATACTTTCAGGTTGTAATGATGTATTTGTAAAGCATAAAGCAAGCTTGTCGAACCTGCAGCTCGCAGGCCACATGTGACCCAGGACAGCTTTGAACATGACCCAACACAAATGCATAAACTGTCTTAAAACATCATGAGCTGGTTTTCTTTTTGCAATTATTATTATCATCATTGTTATTTTTAGCTCATCAGCTGTCATTAGTGTTAGTGTATTTTAGGTGTGGCCCAAGACCATTCTTTTTCCCGTCTGGCCCAGGAAAGTTGAGAGGTTGGACACTGCCGATACACAGCGTAGGTAAGCTTTATTTCTTTCATCAGTTCAATACCAGAGAGAGCCCTTTGTGCCAGATGGGATCAATGGAACGACAGCAAGTTTCCAAAATCAAATTATTGGGTCCACAGTTTTACACCCTCTCCATGTAAAACACAATCTGGCTCCAATATAAAGAGTGTGTGTGTGTTTTTAATGAATACCACAAAGTTCCTTAAACTGACCACACACTCCAACATGCAATGCTAAATCCGCATTGCCATGACTATCCCCTGCGTCCCCCTGTCTCTCCATCTTGATTTCTTATTCCTCCTGGCCCTCAGACCACCTTTCACACCCTCCGGACAGGTACCTTACCCCACCAGTGTATCTTTGATATGTCCACTCAGCCCAGTACACATCCCCGTTCCGGAGCAGCACTGACAGCTGTGACATCCTATTTCTGAGCCGCTCAGAAGGAAGCAAGGGGGAAGGCCACGGGCACAGTTTACCAAATCGACAGCAGTGTGCAGTCATGTGCTCGGCCACCACACTCACTCCCTGACTCACCCAGAGCGACTGCCAGTCCTGCAAGCTCCATTCATGGTAAGTGCCCTCCCTACACAGGTGTGTCTTTTATACTGTACTTTTTCTATGTTTGGATACATTTAAATACACAAATGCTTAACCTCCAGGATTCAGTGCAGTAGCATGCTATACAGGTTTGAAGCCTAGGAGCAATAGGCTAGAGCATCCAGCTAGGTGTGTAGTAGGCTGTCCCATCTAGGTTTGCATAAGTACAGTCTGTGATGTCCCCATGATGACAAAACCACCCGGTGAAGCATTTCTCAGAACGTACCCCCGTCGTTAGGCAGCATATGACTATATTTGTGTAATTGCCCTTTGCCTTGTCTGTCTCTCCACTAGGCTATGAATATCCTGTCTGCAGGTTCTAGGCCTTGTTCACCCTCCCATCCCCAGCAGAGCACGTGGCTCTTAGTAGCTGCTCAGTAAAAGACACTCAGATGAAGGAAAAATAAATAGCCTCCAAGGAGCCTCTGCCAAGTTATTCATGCCACATCATTTTTTTCCTCTTGATCTCTGGGGCTCTAACCAACCTCAAAACTTCAAATCCTACAAATGCTGAAGCCAGAAGAAAGCTTGAAAATCATCTAGCTATCTGCTTCCTCCTGCCATGTCACAGATGGGATGATTGAGGTCCAATTTTCATGTATTTGCCAACAATCTCAATGTCTCCAGCTATAATTCCTCCTCTGAACTCCAGCTCTCATCAGCTGCTCTGCAGCCTTCATCCAGGATGCCCCACAGGACCTGCATCCAGACACGTCCAGGACTGGGCTCAGCATCTCCCCAGGCCTGATCCTCTTCCCGGCTTCCCTGACCTAGTGAGCATCACTCCCCACCCTGCTTCTGGGGCCACAATGTTGGGAATCCCCTTGCCACCTCCTCCTCCTACCAATCAAACACCAAAGCCAGTAGTTTCTACCATATTAACCACAAAATCTTTTTCAAGTGCCTTCTGCCTCCTTAGTTTAAATGCCCCACAGCTCTCAGTAGAAACTACTGGCTTTGTGCCCACACTCCTCTGTGCCCCAAAACTCTAACTTGGTCCTGGTGTGCTTCTCCAGGCTCATCTCCAACCTACCCCAGCCCGAGGTCATGCAGACCACTGCTCCCCCACCCCAGGACCCATTCTTCCTCCTCCCAGGCCTGGCCTGCTCCTACAGCCCCACCCTCCAAATCCACAAAACTCAGTTTCAAGGACACCTCTGGGATCTCTCCCCACTACCCCCACCTCTTCCTGGGGTTTACATCTCCTCTGCTGTTTCCAGGATTCACTGTATCAGAAATGTTCCTGTCTGCCTGCCTCCCCTACCGGTTGTTTTCTTTAAATTCTGAATCCCCAGCACCTGGGCCAAGGCCTGGCTCAAGATGAGCCTCAAAACACTTTGTTTTATTGATTTCCCCCAAGGGCTTGGCTTTCTTACATTAAGAGTGGAACCAGGAGTCAGACATTCCGACTGGAGATTGAACAAGTCATTTCTCTCAAATCCCTGTTTCCTCATCTGTCAAAGAAGGTGATACCAGAGTGAACTCACCTATAAGAGTTGTTTTGACGATGAAATAAAGTACTCTATGTTAAGTGTTTGTCACAGTGACTGAAACACTGTTACCGGTAGTTGTCTCCAAATGTTGCTGTTATTTATCCTAAGAAAAGAATTCCCGCCTGAACGTGGGGAAGCTGCATGAGCTGGGAAGTCGTGCGGACTGCAGTTCCCAGGATGGCCACACGGGAGAAGTGGCGAGCAGCCTGGGGCGGACTCCGCGCCGCTGCTAAGGCACCTGCTGTGGGCCCAGATGGCCTGGAGGGGATTTCCGGGGCTTCCCGGCTCCTGAACAGGTGGGCGCTGGCCAGGGCGCCGTGGAGGAGCCTCCTCGTGCTCTGCCTCCACTCTCACAGCCACCGACTGCTTTCCTCCTGCTAGGCCCCTTCTGGGCTTCCAGGGGCTGGCGGGCCAGAGGATGCAAGAGTAAAGGGCAACCGGGATTTATCCCTTCCCGCTTGTCATTTGCCTTTCAAATTTGAGTATGATCATTTCCTCTCTCTAGACCTATTTATAGTCAAATTTATTGATGTTTTCCCTTCTAAGTTTCATCATGCTTAGAAAGCCTTCCATCTCCAAGATTATTAAACCAATTGAGTATGTTTTCTTCTGGTACATTATGTTGCTATTATTTAAATATGCTCTCCACCTGGACTTTATTTCTGTGTAAGAAAAGGACACAGCCTTCTTTTACTAACCCCAATGACTTGCCAGTTATTCCACCCATGCATTGAAAGACCTATATTTCCCTCTATTTCCCTGAAGTGCTATCTTTATCATACATTGCACTCCCTTGAATAGCTGTCCATTTCTGTACTCCATTTTGTTCCACTGAGTCCTCTGTCTGCTTCAATACCATACTGTTTTAAATGCATTGACTTTATAACATGTTTTAATAACAGGTAAGGTGAATCCCTGTTCATTACTTCCCCCCCTAGACTTCTAATTCCTGCATGTTTATTCTCCTACATGCACTTAAGATTCAACCCCTCCCCTTCCCCCTCCCAACCCTTCCCAAAGCCATAAGGAGCTTTGAGATCTGTGAAATTGTATGGCAAGTGTACATCTGCACGTTTCTCTAGAGGGAAAGTATAAGTTTTCATCAGATGTGCAAAGGAACCATGAGTCCAAAGGGAGCCCCTGACTTACATGTGTCTGTGATGAGATGCCTTGACTTTTGATTGCTCCTTTCTCTCCCATATCTTCACCTCCACCACATCCTCCACCTCCACCATTGTCCCAGCTACTTCCCTGGTCCCCCAGCTCCATCTAGTCCCTCTCGCTGATCCAGATGATCACTCTACAGTACAGGCCTTAGTTCTGGGCCTGATGTAGATTAGATATAACAAAAGCTTAGTCAATAAGTGAATAAAATGGTGTCCTAGCTCTACCTCTGACCAGCCATGGAACCCTGCTTTGGGCTCTCCACATTGTTGGGTTTCAGTTTCCCCTTCTCACAGACCAGTTGAGAACAGATGAGATAGAGTGAGGGTCATTTAATCTCAATCATTGTCCTTTTCCTCACATCTTTCCACTTCCCATTCACATTTTAACCCACAGTCTTGGTAGGGAGCACTGTATTGCCTGCCTCCCGCCAACAATTAGGAAGCAAAATACTAATATTGTGCCTTCTGTAAATGAGTGGAATTAGTAACACTGGAGGGAAGCCAGGATGGCTCAGTGGGTTAAGCGCTCACTTTGCAGCCCTGGGGACCAAGGATCGAATCCCAGCCCCGGCCCGTGCAGACCCATATGCTGAACTGGGGACTGCCCCCAGTTCAGTCCTCACTGGGGCAAGACCGCGGCCCAGTTCCTGCCCTGTGCAGCCCCAAGCCCACCTGTGGAATGAAACTATGTGGAGAAACCAATGATGTGCAACTATAGAGACTGCTCTGGGCCCTTCCCCTTCTCTCTGTCTCTGTCTCTGTATCACTCTCTCTCTCTATCAAAAACAATAAAAATAAAAATAAATCTTTAATAACACTGGAGCCCAAAAGTGAAATTGACCACCTAAGCAAAATCAAACAGCAAGATGGAGGCAAGCATGAACCTAGTAGACACTTGATACAGCAACCAGCATCCTTGTCAAAGTCTCAGGCTGCCAAGGAACCCAGGACTCAGGGAGCTCACTTGGGAGTTCATTTAGGCCGATGCCAAGACTTAGAGCAGAGTTTCTCAACCTTGGCACTATTGCTATTTTGAGTCTGATAGTTCTTTGGCATGGGGCTGTCCTGGGCGTTGGAGGATGTTTAGCAGCATACCTACTCTCTTCTCACCACCAAAGATGTCTCCGGACATTACCAAATGTTCCTAGGGGTGGGGATCTGGAGCAACATCTCCTCAAGTTGAAAGCCACTGATCTAGGAGAAGTGAGGACAGGGGAGGGAGGTTAATTTAGATCTCAGACAGGACACTCTCTACAACCTTACTCTTTGTCTGAAAGGAACATCATAAAGTTTTTTCTTCATAACAGGCACTTGGGCAACTCTTTTCATCTCTCTGGGCTTCAGTTTCTCCACCTGTAAATTGGATTCTGTGTTTGTAAGTCAGTTCTTCCTTCTTTCACTCTCTGACTTTCCTGGATCTGGTCCAACGTGGGACGGGAGAACTGAGGTGCCAGTGAGGCGCCGCAAAGAAAAGGCAGGATGAGTAGAGAGGAGGTGGTAGAGAGAGGGGCCTAAGGTTGTGGGAAGGCTTGAGGTACCTAGACTCTGCCCTCTTCGAAGTCTTATTAGCGTAGGCCACCCCCAAACAGGCAAACCTTGGCTCTCCAGATTCCCGTAGGCCCCGCCCACCAACAAAGGCCCTGCCCTAGTTGGTCCCGCCCCTTCCCGTGGCCCCTCCCGTCCAACCTAGGCCACACCCCCAGCAAGCCCCGCCTCCCTCCTCGCCTCCCGCCAGCCGCGGCTTGCGCTCTGCACCCGGCGGCGACTGAGAACCGTGGCGGCTGCAGAGCCGGTAACGCAGGCGGGCAGAGAGGAGCTGCCCAGCCTGGTGACGGGCGATGCCCCCGTGAGCCTCCCTCACCGCCCCTCCCCGCCCCGCGCCCCCACCCACTCGGAGTCCAGCACCCGCCTGGGACCGGGCCGCGCCTACCGCCGGGTCCGCGGGGCGGGGTCCTGGGGCAGCACCTGCCCCGCCTTGCAGAGCCGCCTCGGCCAACGGAGACCCCTCCCTGTCTGGACCCCAGGCCCACCTCCGGGTAAGTCGGTAGGCCTTGTCCGTCTGGGAGTGGACTGTGGAGGGGGCTGCGGAGGTCTGGGGGACTGGAGGAGGGGATGGGGGCTACGACCGGGAGGCGCCACGTAGGAAACAGCGAACAGGGTCTGGGAGGCGGGGGCCCTGGGCGTGCGCACAGTGTGTGTGATGGCTCTGGGGTGGTGGCTAAGGTATAAGAGGTGGGGACATGGGGTATTTAGGGAAGCCTGGAAAATGAGGTAGGGGGCCCCCGAGTCTTGAGTTTTTTGCTGATGCTCAGAGCATCTGGGGCCCTAGTCCACAGCATTGCCTCGCATGGCATTTTTGGAAAGTGCTTAAAGTCCCTCCTGGAGAGGGAGCTGGAAGGCAGCCTGCCTTCCTCCCTCCTGCCTGTGCCCTGGTTGAGAAGCAGCCACTCTATCCTCCCAATGAGACACCATTGTGGTGCCTAGAGGACCCCCCACTCCGTGAAAGAAAAGGGTTGGTGCTCACTTCAGCCCTAGGATGGGAAGACGGGGCTGCTGGGAAACTAGGAAAGGCAGCTGGTCAATCCACAGTACAGAGTCCAGGGTTCAGGTTGGCTTGGCAAGACCCTTGGTGAGCAACTTGGGCACCCTCTCACTCGGGAGTGGATCTTCACTGGTTGGACTCCATGCTGCCTGGACCCATACCCACATCACCTTCTCTGGACAGCCCAGCCTTGAGGAGTGGGTTTCTTCCCAGGATCCTGAACCAGGAGACCCAGGGAGGGCCCATAGCTCTTGTGGTCCTAGATAGGGTGGGCAATGCCATACCCAAGACCAAAGAACAAGGTGTACTGGCCGACTCTGACACCTGGGGGCTGCTTGGATGTGGCCCTACAGAGCTAGGGAGCCTGGGTGAATGTCAGTATCCAACCCCTCCTCTGGGTTTGGGTGTGGAGAGAAAGTACTGCCTCTTTGGTCCTGTCCTCTGCCCATGATGACTTCCTAAGTTTGGGATCCTTGAGTTTGAAGCCTGAAGTGGTAGGCAGAGGGCTTTTCTGGGCTAGGCCTGGTCACCAAGGGGTTAACTAGCCAGCCCCACAGTTTCTGCCAGCCACCAATTAGCATGTAATCAGGCAGCTGCCAACTATTCCTGGGGACCTGTGGGCAATCTAATGGAGCATCTTCTTGGGGGAGGTGGTTGGGGAAGGGGTCTGTGAAACCTGTGCTGAAACCAAGCACCATGCCCTTCAGAACCTGTTTAGTACCCACAGTCCCCCTCTGGGCCAAGCTGCCAGGCTTAGGGATCTCCAGCCCTGGGGTTAGACACCTACTTGACCCTCTGCAGGATATGAAGCCCAGAGCTGGGCAAACTTGGCTTGAAACATAGGCTGTGCCACTTTCTAGCTGTTGCTATTCAAGAAGTCACTTCTCCCTGAGCCTCCTTGAGTAAAACAGACCCACCTTCGAGGTCTGCTAGGAAGAGTAAATAAAATGGTAGATTTGAGCTACTTAGCACAGTGCCTGGCACTCAGGGTGCTCAATAAGATAACTGCTGAACTCACGAGCAACTCCTGGGACAGGACAGGCTGTCAGGAGTCAGGTGCTGAGGACCCAGCAGGAACCAAAGGCCCTCCCTCTGGGCATGTGGTCTCATGGGCCAAGCACTGTCTCTGTCTTATTTTCTTTCCCTCGCTTCTTGCTTATAGACACTTCTAGTCTCTGGACATTAATTGGATTTTCCTCTGTAGAACCCATGGATGAACTGCTCCTTGCTGGGCTCACCTTATCCTTAACCAGCTGCTAAGCTCTGTGAGGTCTGTCAGGGGTCTGGTGCTGTCTGCAACTGCAACTGCAGCTGGCCCTTTAAGGAGGGAAGAAAACAATTATCCAGCCTGGGCATTGCATCAGCTGGAGCCTGGAGGGTCCCTGGGGAGGGGGGCTGTGCAGGCTGGTGGTTGATTTCATTAGTGCCATGTGAGAACTCTCACCCAAGTCTGCCCCACTCCCCAGCCTTCTCCCCCAGGCAGCAGCAGCAGCCCCGCTCCTGTGCCACCCCTGACCCCCGGAGAACCAACTTGGGAGGACTCTGTACCCCCAGCCCGTGTCATGGGCCCAGGCAGAGGGGGAGGTATGGGAAAGTGTCTCTCACACTGGCCTTTTGCCGACTGAGGGTGCAAGGTGTGCCTCCTGTCCTGGCACTTTGCTGATAATGGGGTTGTCTCCCCCTTTAGTGTTTGGCTGACCTGGGGGGTATGTCTCCCACACTGGCATTTCCTTGACGCAGAGGAGTGACTTCTACACTGGCCGCTATCTCTACACTGGTGTTTTGCTGACCTGACCTAGGAGTTGTGCTGCCCGGGGTGTTTGTGAACTGAGGGCGCGGGTGAGAAACTATTGCTCTCTGGTCAGAGGTAGCTGGCTGGGTACAGTGAGTCACAGGGGCGGTCACAAGCACCAGGTACGCAGGCAGCAGACATGGGTTCAAATGCCTCATCCTCCACTTCCAGACTCTGCTACCATTTCAGGCAAGTGGTCTTAGATTCCTCTGAAGAATAGGAAGAATTTACACCCATACTGCCCCACCCCCATTTGGAAGGGGATGTATAGTACCCAGCCCAGGGCTGGCAGGTGGAGGGTGCCTAATGTACGGTGCTGATTCCCTTCTCTTTGCAAGTTTGGGCTCCTCATACATTGTATTCAAAATGCCTGGACAAGAAAAGGAGGCTTGGGGAGGAATGGAGAGAAGGGAGGAAAGCGTGCAGAGCCCCCTGCCTCTGTGGAGGGGGGGTGCATCCAGATACCTGATGGGCTCATACACACAGGTTCTGTGAACCAGGCAGCGCCTGCCTCTGGGAGCCTGCATTCTAGCCAGGAGATGGTCCAGAGCAGGTGACGTCTGTTGAAAGGAGACAAAGAAGAAGGGATGAGGAAAGGGAACAGTTTGTGCTAAGGCTTTGATGATGGTAGGAACAGGCCTGGCATGGTGGGGGGAGGTGAGCAGTCGTGGAGAGAGGCTGGAGAGTAGGCCGGCACCAGCATAGCCAGGCCAGAACTCCCCGATCTAGCAGGATACTAAAGATTTTGGAATTCTCCTGAGGCCTAGGGCAGCCTCTAAAGGGTTTTAAGCAGAAGAAACAGGGTCTGACTTCCAGAGTAGGTGGGCCAGGGGTCTGTGGCCCTCAGGCAGAACTTTCTCGAGTGACCTTTTGCCCTCTCCTACCTTGTCCTTGTGCAACAGCCCTGGTGCCCTGGGAGCTGGTTGTTTGTGTAGCTCATCCCAGGAGGGAGGGAGCTAGTCCCAGGCCCTCCGGCTCCCTCTCTCTGGGTGTTGGTGACAAAGCTCATCCCTTGGGGGTCAGGTTCTCTTGATCTCTCCATGGAGCCAGAGGGCACTAGTCAGGCCTTTGGCACCCCCTGGCCTGTGTTCACATCCCGCCTGCAGTTCATGAGGGAGGTGGCTGCTGGTAAAGCACACCCCACCTCTGAACCTCAATGTTGATGTTTTATCTCTCTATGGGAAGGATACAATTGGAAATCACAAAACCCTATCTCAGTGTCAGTTAGGGTTTTAACTGTATGGCAGGGAGGTTGACACCCATTCTGGCCAGGCCCAGGGCTGGCTGGGGGTGGGGGCAGGGCTGGTTTCATGAGTCCGTGGTTGCACAGGGCCCTGTGCTTAGAAGGACCCCACAGTGGGTTTAATGCTTTGCTGTCACCATCTTGAAATTCTTAATAATTTTGAACAAGGGGTCCCGCATTTTCATTTAGCACTGGGCCCTGCATATTATCTAGTCCTACAGACCTGCAAATAGTTGCCAAGGTGGACGACATCACTACCTGCTCCAAGGTGGGTAGGATGTTAATAATGGTGACACATATTTAGTGCTTACTGTGTGCTTGGTTCTCTGCTAAGCACTTTACATACTCATCCTCACACAGCCCTATGAGGTAGGTACTATTATTATTTCCGTTGTATAGATGAGGAAAGTGAGGTTTAGTTTCTTGGCCAAAGTCACACAGCCATCGAGTGGCAGAGCTGGGGTTCAAACCCAGGTTGTTGGACTGCAAAGCACATGCCTGGACCAGGGAAGTCTTCAACTGGGGGTTGGGGGGGGCGGTGCGCAGGCAGATGGGGCTGAGCTGGGTCAGAAGGATAACTTGGAGTTTGCCAAGGAGGAGGGTGTTGTGGGGAAGGGAGGGCTGTCTCAGCTGGGAAGTGCCTGTGCTAAGGCCTCTTGCTTGGCCAGGAAAGGTAGAACCAAAGCCAGGTACCTCCCAGGGCTGAGGGAAATACTCTGTGGATTTCCTGGTTCTGGTTTTCCAAGCTCAGCACTTCTGGTCACTCTGTCCCCAGGCCCTGCTGTTACCATGATCCCTCAGAGCTGCCCCAGCCCTTTTCTTCCTGTTACACACTCCTCTCCCACTACCAGGTCCTCCTTTTACACTCTTGACTTGATCTCTTTTAGGCTCCAGACCTGCAGGTCAAACTGTCTCCTGGACCACATTTAGATGTCTCACAGTCAGCCTCAGGTCCACACCCAGGTCCTCGGCTACACTTGCTGGCACCTGCTCTGCTTCCGATATCCCTATCTCATCTCTGCCACCACCATCCACCCACTTGCTCAAGCTGGAATGCTGGAAGTTCTCCTGGACACCTCCCTCCCCCTCACCCCCCACATCCCACAGCTAATCCTCAGTGAATCCTGTTAGTTCTCCTGCATCTCTCTCTTGAATCTGCCCTCTCTCTCCCCGCCGACAGCCCCCTTCCAGACCACCGTTCGCGCACCTGCACCACCGCGACAGTTTCCCGAACCGGTCTCCTTACGTTTCTGTTCTTGCCCTGCTTCGGCGCATTTTTTTTCACATTGTAGCTGGAATGATCTTCTAAACATAAATGTTTGTCTCATTTCCCTGCTTCAGACCCTTCCAAAACTTCTTGGAATAAAAGCCAGGCTCTGACGTAATCTGCATGGCCCTGTGTGATCAGGGCCTGGCCTGCCTACCTTTTTGTATCATCTGACACCATGCCTTCCGCCTCTCCGTCAGCTACAGGACTATTGCACCTGTTCCCTCCGCCTGGAAGGCACTCCACCTGCTGGTGCCCTATTAAGTCCTGCTTTTCCTGCAGACAGATACCAGCTTGAACATCACTTCCAGGGCAGAGCCTAAAACCAGAAACTGAACACTGCCCCCTCCGTAGGATCTTGTGCTTCCTCATGGCACGCATCACTCTAGCATGGCTTTCTCCTCCTCTCTCTCTCTCGCTAGACTGCGAACCCTGTGGGGTCAGGAGTCCCGTCTAGCCATGGCACACAGTAGGTATGCAGTGAGTTGTTCGGTGAAGGAGGATGAATCATTGCTGCAGTATCCTCCCTGGCCTCCCTGCCTCCCTCCCAACATGCCTCCTCCAGCTCTTTCTCATGCCAGCCTCAAAGCCAGCTTTCTAAAACGCAGCACTGACCCTGTCACCCCCCTGCTACTTAAAATACTTCAGTAGCCCGCCGCCGCTGACAGGAAAGGCCGCAGCGTCTTAGCACGGTGTTCAAAGCCCCGTGTGATGTGCACCCCGTGGCCTCCCCAGCTCCCCCGGTTTCTCAAACGCATCCGCTGTGTGTGCCTCTGCGCCTCTGCACTTGCTGTCCCCACGGCCTGCAATGCCTCCCCACCCCTGTGCTGTCTCCCTGGAAAAAGCCCTTTATTCTTCTAAACCCCTTCAGCGCCACCTCTGCTGTGAGGCCTCTGAGGCACCCTCCTGGCCGCCCTCAGCCACATCTGTCCCGAGTCTCTCCCTGCTTGTCTCCTGTGAAACGGAGCCCCTCAGTGCAGACACAGTGATCCTCAGGATTGCTCATCTTTGTGCCGCCAGCGCCCAGCTTCTTCCCTGTCCTAATTAGGGCTTTGCTTGTATACAAGCCAGCCTCGCCCCTACAGAATAGTTCATGATGAGGACTCAAGGGATTCCTGGGAACAGAGGGGCAGAAAAATTGTGAGCCCCTGGGAAGCAAGACCTGAAGGCCAGGAGAAATTGAAGCAGCTGTTCTCTGCCCCTTGCTGGCCGCCCTCACCTTTGTGTCTCCACAGACTAGGTTTTCTCTGCTTTTCCAGATGCTGGGCCTCCTATATAGTTAGTTCCTGTGTTGTGTCCCTCAGTGCCAGCCACGTTCAGAGATAGAACGCAGGGCTCGACAGATCCGAGTCCAGACTTCCAGGAGAAGCTCTGATTGGCTCTGAGTGGCTCAGGTGCCCACCGTGGTCCAATCAACTGCAGCCTGCCTGGAAGGATCACGAAGTCAGACATGCAAACATGGCTCCTGACCCCCTCAAAGAGTGGGGGTCTTTGTTATCAAGGCACTTCACAAGACATCTGCCAGGGGAAGCCGGGATGGCTCAGTGAGTTAAGTGCTCACTTTGCAACCCCGGGGACCAAGGATCGAATCCCTGCCCCGGCCCGTGCGGAACCATATGCTGAACTGGGGAGTGCCCCCAGTTCAATTCTCACTGGGGCGAGACCCCAGCCCAGTTCCTGCCCTGTGCAGCCCCACACCCACCTGTGGAATGAAACTGTGGAAAAACCAATGACGTGCAACTATGGAGACTGTTCTGGGCCCTCCCCCTTCTCTCTGTCTCTGTATCTCTCTCTCTCTCTCTCTCTCTCTCTGTCAAAAACAATTAAAAAAAAAAAAAAGCACCTGCCAGAGTCCTTCGAGTACCAGGGCAGGCCTGGTCCCCAGTTTTCCATCTGGGGAGCACCTGGAGGAAATGGACTAGGCATGGTGACCTGAAGGGGGGGTCTCTTCCTGGGGCAGCGTTGCCCAGGTCAGGTTCAAAGAACCTGTCAGATGCCATGCAGAGGCCTGAGCAGAGAGACAGGGCCGTGAGACCTGGACATCTTACTTGTGTTTGCAGTGGTGAGGAAGGGAGAGGGAGGGCAAGAGGAGCAGGGCAGTTCTCCCTGCTAAAATCCTGTGTATCCGCTAACACTCAGCTCATTTCCTTTCTCAGGGAAGAACCATGCCATTCCTGCTCTTCCCCCAGTCAGTCATTCTTTACCTGTGTTAAGTCTGTTCTTTGCACTCCCTCGTAATAAACACTTTTGAGCCCTTACTTTGTGTTAAGACACTATGCACATGCATTATTTAATTTAATCCTCACACCCTATGAGGTAGGTACTATTATTACCCCCATTTTGTAGACAAGGAAGGTTCAGAGAAGTTATAAGCCAGGGACACACAACAGTGACTCCAGAGTAAAAGCTCTTCACCTAAGCTACTTACTCCCTTGCCTATTTGCCTTTCAGGATTGTGAGGGCCTCACAGGCAGATAACCTCATACCTTCCTCCCTCCACTCCCCACCGCCCAGCATGGGCCAGCCCAGAGCAGGGGACCCCAACTATGGGACAGATGGATGCAGGTAGAGTAGAAAAGGCATCGGGGTAGGAGCTGAGGGTCTCCTATTCATGGACCCATCCTATGTAGTTGTGTGACTCTGGACAAGTCTCAACCTTCTAGGGCCTCCATTTTCTCATTAAAAAACTGGGGGTGATAATTCCTGTTGTGAGTCTAGCATTAGATATTGGACATAAGTACAATTTGTAAATGAGGAAGAACGGAGCCATTTCTAAGGATTGTTGATACCAGAGTGGACTGTGGGAACAGGCTGCCATCTGGCCACTGTGCCCAAGCTCCTGCAGGAGGCGGGCAAGCCTAGAGCTTCCCTATGTGGAGAGCGGGTACCTTGGCCGAGACCTGAGGTGACTCTCAGTGGCTCGTGGACCTGCCACTACACAGCATTGTATCACATAGCAAGAACGTGTGTTCCCTTTCAACTCTGTCAAATCCAAGGTTGTCCCAGGCAGGAAGTGTCAGTGTAGTGTCAGTGCTAGTGTGCCATTCACAACTCCCCAATATTTGCTGCCCTCCCCTGTCTAACAGCTAAAATGTAATAATACAGCTTTGCTAATACTGTGTTTATTTTACTGTCATTTTTCTATGTATTAAAAGTGATAGTGGCTTTCCGTGTATAGTAGTAACAGTTTCCACTTAAAGTAAATGCATGAAAGTTAAAAGTGTAAATTTCAAGGAAATCAATAACGAGCGCCTCCGTAGTATGTAGATTTGGCAGATGTCGCTGAGGGGGCAGACACTGTTATGTGGATAATGCACAATTGGGAGGCGGCCTGGGGATGGCCGAGATGTGGACCGGCCTAGATAATCTGGACCGTCCCTTCCGCCCACCTGGAAAATTTGGGAGCCTCTCCCTGCTATGCCAGCCTGCTTCTCTCCTCACCTCGTGCCCTAGCTTGGCTTTCTTTCTGAGAATCCTGCTGTGATTGTCCTGCAGACAGGACAATTTGTGCCACTGTCCCCTCAACCTGCTGGAGTGGGCGTGGCTCTTGCCTTTGGGGCGACCCCTGGTCTCTGAGGCAGGGGTTGGACTCTCCTGAGAGCAGGAGCTGCAGGCTCCTCAGCTCTCTTGGTCTCCACGCACAACACAGGCCTGAGGGCTTCCCACAGGCCTGGATTCCCAGGGAGCACTGAGGCTGTGAGTGATGGAGACTGTCCCCAGAGCCTCACGCCCCAGAACTCGGGGCCCAGGGACAGCGAAGCCTGCAGGCTTTGGGGTCTCAAGGGTCCCCTTTCACCTGCCCCTCCCTTTCCTACCTCTTGGTGCCCCTGACAGCCTGTTCTGGAGATTGGATACCAACCCCAGGAGGCCTCAGAGGACACAGGGTTTATTCACAGGGCCCAAGACCTGGCTGCCCTCACCCCAGCCCCACGTCCACAGTGGAGGGCAGGCATTGGCTCCCAGAGGGTGGGGTGCCTGGGTAGTGTGGGGCGTGTGCTTGTGTATCCAAGATGAATGTCTGAGGGTCTCTGTGAAGGTATATTATATGTACATGTGCGCAGGTGTGAGAGTTTGTATGTATGTGTGTGTGTGACGTGTGTCTGTGGTAATAGAGCTGAGTAATATGTCTGGGTGTCTCTGAGAACATATTGCATGTATGTGTGTGCACATGCATGTGTGCATATGGAGGGGCAACGTGTGTGTCTGTGGCAAAGGCATCTTTGCGTCATGTCAGGTTCTCTCTGAGGGGGGTTTTGTACAGCGTGTAGCAGGGTGTCTCACGTGTCTGTGTGATGTGCATGTGGGTCTGTGGGGAGTGTCTCCACGTGATGTGTCTGTGAGGCATGTGGTGTGTGTGTTTGCGCTGTGTGTCTAGGTGGCTGGCTTGCTGGGTGTGGTGTGTGCCTGTTGTTTTGTGTCATTGTCTGGTACAGCGCGTGTCTGGCTATGTGGTGTGTCTGAGTGGCTGCCTGAAAGTGTGGGGTGTGCTCTGGAAAGGGATGGAGGGGGCAAAGAGGTGTGCCGGGAATGCAGAAGCTGTGTGTGTGCTGAGTCCCCTGGAGGGTCCCCGGGGCTGGTGGCAAGTGCGGGCGGCGCCTTCCGGCTTGACTGGAGCTGGTAACCTGAGCCCCTTCCCCCATGAAATATTGATCTGGTCTAGTGGCGGCCCTGGCAAAAAAAGAAAAGAAAAGAAAAGAAAACCCTGGGCCGGCAGGGAGAGGAGGCGGCCGGCCGCTGTCCTTGGTGCTGCTGTCTCTCTTGACGGGGGCTTTGGCACTCCAGCTGGGGTGGGGCAGGAGGGAAGAGACTTCCCTATCCACCAGCACCCTCAGCGGGGCCCTCCTCCGAGGATGAGCCAGCCTGTCCCTACTGCCTGTCCATCAGTTCTGCCGCCCCACCTAGGAAGAGGGGACAGGGACCAAATGGGTATTTTGTTGAGATCCAGTGTTACCCAGGGCTAGGGTCACCGTAATACAGCTGGGTTTACCTGAGAGCATCCCGATTTACACCTGGGGTCTACATGTGATTTTAGTAGTGTCCCTGCTCACTCTTAAAATAGTTCCAGCGAGATGATAAAGTATGTGCTCCCCAGCAATAAAGCGTTGCTCCAAAGACCTCTTCCCCCACCTTCTCCGCTCTGCCCTGGGGTTCTGGAGCCGTGTGGGCGTGCAAGTGCCATGTGTGTGTTTGCGTGGGGAATTGTCATTTCGGTGCTTGGGCTAAACTACAATAAATGTTTGGGAGCCCCAGGACCCTTGGGATCGTGCTGCAGCTCAGACCTTCTCAGGGGATCTAGCCTTCTCTACCAGTCCAAATTCTGCTTTCTATTCAAGCTGTGCCCTTTTTTCAGGCCTGGGTCTCCCCAGTCCCCTGGAAGAGTCCGGGGGGCCCCGGGCTCCCTCCTGTGTCCTGAGCTGAGCGTGCCTCTCATTGGTCTCAGGATCAGCATGTGGTAGGGCCTCCAGGTTGGCCATCTGTGTACTCCTGACATCTCTTGAGTTTTCTTTTAACCACTGATTCTCCCCACTTCAGTGAATTTCATTTGCTTCCTACCCCTCACTTGTGAGTATTTCCTCTCGTTCTTTCCTCACTCTCTACTCTTCTCTGGGCATTCTCCTTCCTTTCCATAACCCACTTTTCCTTCTGTGGAACATACCCAAAGCCTGCCCACTCACATTGCTCTTCTGGGC
>PVKE010015011.1:0-34078 GCA_004027555.1 Craseonycteris thonglongyai
CTTCAGTATGCAGGATGAGATCGTGTTCTTTATCTTCAGTATCTTCTAACAGGGCCTTGAAAAGTCGGTGTTGCAATGGAGCTGCTCGAATAGAGTTGATTATCTTTGTGACTATTTTCATAACATGTTCAAAGGGCAGTATTTTAGAACACAAAGCTTCCTGATGGATAATACAGTGGTAGGACATAAAGTTTGAAAATGATTCATCTTTCCTGCAAAGGGCAATAAATCCTTTGTTTTTACCAACCATTGCTGGTGCCCCATCGGTAGTTATCACAGACAACTTATGCAAAGGCATGTTTATCAACCTGGTGTATGTTCTGAAAGTTTTATAAATATCCTCACCTCTCGTCTGTCCTTTTATTGGTAATATTTGCAACAGCTCCTCTTTTACTGTGAAGTTACTAAATACCATTCTCACCATAACCGCCAACTGCGAGGTGTCTGATATATCTGTTGACTCGTCAAATTGCAGAGAGAAGCAGTCACATATTTCCAAGTCAGTCTTTAACTGAGTTTGCAAGTCTTTTGAAATTGCATGTATTCTTCTTGTGACTGTGTTATTTGACAACTGTAGGTCTTGTATCGCTGACATAATCTCATGCTTGTTAGAATATTCCTCAAACAGTCGGCAGCAGTCAGAAATGCTTCTTTGAACAATTCACCATCCTGGAAAGGCTTTTTCTTCTTTGAGAGCATGTGAGAAATTTTGAAAGAAGCAATGGTTGCCTTTTTAGATTTTTCCACATGTCTAGTGAAAACAGTCTGTTGAGTAGTTAAACTTCATTTTAGTTGATTTGTTTTTTTCTTTCTTACTTCAGATTTAAGTGGATAATTCATATAAAAAATGCTATGACTTGTCTGAAAGTGACGTTCAACATTATGTTTTTTCGGCACTGCAATACTACTGCCACACAACAGGCAAACGCACTTACCTTTTAAATGAATGAAACAATATGATTCCTCCCAGTCTGTGTTAAAATTATAGGTTCGTTTTCTTTTATTTGGTCCACTCATTTTAGGACTAAAAAAATAAAAATAAAAATAGTTATAGAACTACAATAGCATATCAAATTGCCACCATAATAATAGATGACCTACCTCACTTTTAGTTCATTTAAAAACGAATATATCAAAACACTGTGATCCTAGCTACCCGTCACGACCCTATCAGTCCAGCAACCGCCATCAAAACGGCAACTTGGCGTCTCCCGGTTGGGTGGAGGAGAGTTTAAAGAGCGCAGCGGCTACACAAGACGCGACGTGTACAAAGGCGAAAGCTAGGGAAACACTTATACATACAATATCGCACACATACCAACGCATATAATAAACCTGTGTAGATACTCAAACAATATTTTAAAATTCTAACCAATGTATAAAAATAAATTATAGTTTTACTTAGTGTTTATGAAAAACTTCTGATGCAGTCAAATAATGGCGGGCGCACACAAATCGGGCCGCGGGTGCCATGGCGCCCATGGGCACAGGGTTGGGAATCCCTGGTTTAGAGGTTACCAGAGGATAAGGCAGGAGGGGAGGTGGTAGAAGAGTGTAAAGGGGCTCAAATATATGAAGATGGGAGAAGAATTGACTCTGGGTGGTAAACACACAGTGCAATATACAGATGATATATTACAGAATTGTATACTTGAAACCTATACAATTTTACTGACCAATGTCATCTCAATAAATTTAATTAAAAACAAAACAAAACAAAAGGAAAGTTTCATTATCATCAGAATCATGCACAAAGGCTGTCTGGAATAAAATCCAGCCATAAATGACTCTACTTTTCATATTACATGATTGGATACTTTCCAGATAGCCCTTATATATGCAAGAAATGGACATCTTTTACCTGGACTTTGAAAAGAGTAATCAGGAGACACAGGTCATACCCAAATATACACACATACACACACAGAAATGTGAGAGAGAATGGAAAGACCACCTTGAAGTCCCTTGTCTATATAAACAGATCTCTCAATCACTAGAGAGGCCTCCTGGGGAGAAAACACCTTCACGAGGACAGAGAAAGCTCTTAATAGACACCAATTTCATAAAATCTAGTTTTTTTATTTATACAAATAAGTAAATAAGTAGATGAAGTAAGGAAAGAAGGAAAAGAAAAAATAGGAAGGAAGAAAAGAAAGGAGAAAGGAAGGGAAGGAGGAAAAGAAGGAGGGAGATAGGAAAGAAAAAAGGTAGAAAGAAATTAAGAGAGAGAAAAAAGTGAGAAAATCTAGGAAAATTATATGAAAGCAGCAAAGTATACAAATAGAAAAGCAGACCCCTGATAAAACAGAAATTATTAAGGGAACCAAATATATATAATTAAATCAAAAACAAAATATGTAAAGCAACATTCTTAATTAGAATTATCAGTATATTATAGGGACAAGTCTTAAATAGTAAGTAAAAGGATGTCAACTTAAAAAATAATATATATATAATGTATATATATATAAATTCATATATATAAATATAATTGAATATTTTATATAATACATTTAATGTATATGTGTATATTTTATATATAATACATACTTATGTATAAATACTAAAATATTAAGAGAATGGATAATACAGGAAATGTAATATTTTTATGGTAGACATTCTAGGAACAAAGAAAGAATATTGAGAGAGTTTTATATTATTTTCTTATTGCTGTATTAATGTTACCTCAAATTTAGTGATTTAAAAACAGAAATTTATTAGCTTATAAGCCTGTACATTAGAAGTCTAGCATGTGTCTCACTGGGCTAAATTTAAGGAGTTTTCAGGATTTCATTCCCTTTTGGAGGCTACAGAGAAATATGCATTTTCTTACACTCGCTAGCTTTAGAGACGGTCCTTATTCCAATATTAATGGTACCTTTCCTTGTGTTCAAATTCAACAAAGGCAAGTTGAGTCTTTTCCTTGTTGCATCACCTGCATCACCATGACCTTGCTTTCCTTGTCACTCTTCTTTTCCTTATTCATTTGACTCTATGTTTTAAGAACCCTGATGATTACTATAATCCCACCTGTATGATCCAAAACAATCTTATTTTTTAAATTAATTTAGTTATTTTTATTTCTTTATTTTTATTAAATTTATTGGGGTGACATTAATTGATATCAATTACATTGTTTCCAGGTGTACAATTCTACATTACATTGTCTATACATTGCATTATGTGCTCACCACCCAGAATCAGCTTACTTTCCATCACTATGTATATTTGATTTCCTCTCCTTACTCTCCCACATCTCTCCCACCCACCTCTCCCTTTACCCTCAGGTAACCACTAAACTGACTGTGTCCATGAGTCTTTGTTTCTTTGTTTCTTTCAGTTTTATATTCCACCTATAAGTGAGGTCATATGTTTCTTGATTCTTTCATTCTGACTTATTTTGCTTAATAAGATGTTTTCAAGGTCCATCCATGGTGTCACAAATTGCTGTATTTCATCTTTTCTTATTGCTGAGTAGTGGTCCATTGTATAAATGTGCCACAACTTCTTTATCCAGTCATCTATCAGAGGACACTTTGGTTGATTCCACAACTTGGCCACTGTGAACAGTGCTGCGATGAGCATTAGAGTACATGTATCTTTGTGCATTAAGGTTTTCAGGTTTTTATCTTATCTTAATGTCAACTGATCAGCAATCTTATTTCCATCTGCAACTTTAATTCCCCTTTGTCATGTAATCTACCATACTCACAGGTTCTAGAGATTAGGCCATGGATGACTTTGAGGGAAAGAGAGGCTACCTACCACAGATACAGATAAGCAAAAACAGACTTTTAAAATTCATTCACAGCTAAAAATAAATATGATTCTTTAGTTTACAAAGTTGTAGTAAGTGTAGAAAAGTTTTAAAGGGTGAAAATTACCAAGGCTTAATTCTGCTGAACATTGAGAAGTCACCCACCCACCCCCAAAAAAACTTAAATCTTTCTAAATAGAAAAAAAACATTACATAAAGAGTAACCGTGTTAAAATTGTACTTCTCAATAGTGTCAGATACTATAAGAAAATTAAAAACTGCTACCAAAATTTGATGAAAATAATTTGAATATAAAATACATAAGTAGCAAATTATAATTTAAATGTGAAGATAAAATAAAAAAATTTTTGCACATACAAAGTTGTAAAAAATTATGTAACTTATTTAACATAAATGAAAAAGTTCTCAAATATTTGAGAAAAATAATAGAGGGACTCCAGAAGCATAGCATGACACATTTTTAAGAAAGGAATCAGATATATTGGAAACAGAAAACTTAAAAAGCTCTATATAAAGTAAAGACATGTTACTCTTTATAGAACATTTCCCTTTAGCAGCACATTTCAGTGATGTAAGCTTACAATATTTTTTAGTTAGATCTGATTATATTACTCAGTTATGAAGAGAATAATATATAATATACAAAATATTGTAATATATAATATAAAATTTGTATGGTATGTGAATGTGTAGTGTATAATATATTATATAATATATATTTTACATATGTTATATAGAACAAAATTTATAATATACTCATATAATATGAATTATAGATATCCAGAACTCACAGAGTACAATAACAAAGGAGAAAGTTGCACAGAGAGAAAGACTTCTAGAGATCTGTAGGGGGTCCACTTTGAGTTCTCAAGTGAGAACTGATAAGCACATGCATGTGAAAGAACAACTAAGGCCAGAGAAATAACAGCTTGGAAGAATCAGAAGGAACACCGTCCATGAGTCAGAGTGAAAGACCTCATGTTTTAATATTCTAATTAAAAGGCAGAGATTTTTATGTGAGATATAAAAGAAAGGAGCAGTTATATGGGCTCTGACAATTAAGTCCATGAATTTGCCACCATAAGCTTATGTGGGCATCACTGCACAAAGAACTCTGTAAGGTTTCATAACCTTCATATATCAGTGTCTCACAAATGTACTCAGGTTGCTGTGTGAAATGTCTTGCTCAGCGGCTTTCATTATTGTTGTTGTGTGTTTTTGTGTGCCATTGCCAGAATGTGGGAGCTTGAATTAGAGCAACAAACAAATATTAAATTTTTTGTTAAACTTGGCAAGAGTGGAACTGAAATCATGGGCATATTAGTTCAAGTTTATGGAGATAATTCCATAATAAAAATGACAGTGTACAAATGAATTAAATATTTTTCTGAGAGGAGAGGAAGTGTCACCAATAAGGAAAGGTCAGGATGGCCAGTAACAGAATTGATGAAACATTGCAAAAATTTGTTGAATTTTGTGTCAAAATTATCAGTTGATTGTGAGAAGCATAGCAGACCAAGTGAATATAAATAGAGAAAGTCAAGAAAATCTTCATTTAAATCTTAGCAAGAGAAAGGTATGTGAAAAAATGGTCCCAAAGAAGCTCACCAATGAAGAAAAGCAAAGGAGAGTTAAAGTTTGCTAAGACCTTGTTTTGTGCTGTGTTATCACTGGTGATGAAACATGAATGTACTAAAAAGACCCTGAGAAAAAAATGTCAAAATGCACAATGGAGGTCAGCCAACTCTCTACAACCCCAAAATTTCTGTCAGTTCAAATCAATAATCCAAACAATGTGCTAACTTTTTTGGACATCAGAGGGATTGTTCATTATGAATTTGTATCATGTGGATGAACAGTCAACTAATTTGACTATTTGGAAGTGCTGAAAAAACTGCATGAAAAAGTAAAACAAAAATGACCTGAACTTTTCGCCATTCATAGCTCTTGCATCACATGCACCAGCTCACACAGCACTGTCTGTGGGAGAGTTTTTATCTAGTAAACAAACAACTGTATTGGACCATCCTCCCTATTCATCTGATCTGGACCCCAATAACTTTTTTCTTCATCTGAAGATAAAAGAAATATTGAAAAGAGAACATTTTGATGATATTAAGCACATCAAGGGTAATACAAAGATGGCTCCGATGGGCATTTCAGAAAAGGAGTTTCAAAATTGCTTTGAGAGGTGGATAAGGCATTGGTGTCAGTGCATAGCTTCCCAAGGAGAGTATTTCTTAAGGTGAGCATAATAATCATCAATGAGGTATGTAGCACTTTTGCTTGGATGAAATCTCAACTTAATTGTCGGATTTCATATGTGATGTGAAAGACACAACTTTATTTTTATTGTTTTTGTTTGTTGTTGTTGTTTTTGACAGAGAGAGAAACAGGCAGAGAGAGACAGAGAGAAAAGGGAGGGCTCAGAGCAGTTTTCCTTAGTTGACAACAGCAGTTTTCCATATGGTTTCACTCCACAGGTGGGTGCAGGGCTGTGCAGGGCAGGAACTGGGCCAGGAGCCTCCCGCATAGGCCCCGGCAAGAACCGAAATGGGGGCACACCCCAGCTCAGCATATGGATCCACCTGGGCTGGAGCTGGGATTCGATTCCCGGTCTCTGGGGCTGCAAAGCAAGTGCTTAACTGGCTGAGCCATCCCAGCTTCCCAAGAAACAACTTTAAATACAAGATATAAATAGTAGTTTGAAAGTAAAAAAATAGGGAAAATGTTATATCGTGCTAATATGAATCAGAAGGAAGTTGTAGTGGTTGTATTAATATTAAAGTAAATTTCAGTGCAAAGAAAATTACCAGAAATAGAAAGAATTACTTTATGATGACAAAATGGTCAACATGAGGAACAAACATTCCTCAGTGTTTATGTACCTAATATCAGAGATTCAAAATATATGAGCCAAAGGCTAATAGTTATAAGAAGCAGACAAATCCAGGAAAACATCATTTTTATTAGTTATACAATAATCAGTATATATATATATATATATATAACTAAAAATAGTGACCACAAAGAAGAGCTAAATTGATGGAAAGATACTCTGTATTATTGGATAGAAGCATCAATATTGCTAAGATGTCCCTTCTTCCCAACTCGATCTAGGGATTCAATGCAATTCCAATTAGAATCCGATCAAGTTATTTTGTGGATATCAATAAACTGAGACTAAAATTTATATGGAGAAACAATAGACCCAGAACAGACAATATAATATTAAAGGCAAATGATGTCAGAGGACTGATACTATTTGATTTAAAGACTTAATATAAAGTTTGGTAATCAAGACAGTGTAGTATTGGTGAAAGAACAGAAGACCAGATCAATGGACAGAATGGAGAGCCCAGAAATAAATTCATGTGATTATACAATTAACTAATACTTGACAATGGACAAAGGCAATCCAATAAAACCCAAATAGTCTTTTCAACAAATGGGGTTGGAATAACTGGAAATGTACATGCAAAAATAAATAAATAAATAAAATCTAGACAAAGACTTTACACCCTTCACAAAATGTATGATTTACAGACCTCATGGATTATAAGCCTAAAAGTACAATGCAAAATTATAAAACTCCAGAAGATAATAGAAAAAAACCTAGATGAACTTGGGTATAGCTATAACTTTTTCAATACAACACCTTAGGCTCAATCCATGAAAGAAAGAGTTGATGAGCTAGACTTTATGAAAATTGCAAATTTCTGCTCTGTTAGAACCACTGGATAAAGAAGTTGTGCTATATTTATGCAATGCAATTTTATGCTGCCGTAAGAAAAATGAAATATGGCCATTTATGACAGACAACATGGATGGACCTTGACATCATAAATAAAGCAAAGCTAAATAAGCCACACACAAAAAACAGAGAGCCATATGAGTTTACATGGACACAGTCATTACTGTAGTGGTTACCTGAGGGTAGGCGTGGAAGGGGTTAGGGGAAGAGAGAAGAGGCCTCAAATATATGATGGAAGAACTGACTCTGGATGGTAAGCACTCCATGCTATACATAGATGATGTAATATAGAATTGTACACCTGGGGCTTACGTAATTTTTGCTAACTAATGTTATCCCAATAAATTTAACAATTAAGAAAAATAATAAGCAATAATAAAAAGAGAGAAAACAAAAAGAAAAGCCACAGAGCTGTGAGAGGGGATGAATATTTGCAAAAGACACATCCTTTTAGGATGGGGCTACAATGTTAAAGTTCCTTACATGTGGAACTGGTGTAATTTATTTTGGTATGTAGTCTGAGGTATAAACCTGCCTTTCTTTTTTAAATGGGTATACAGTTTTCTCCACATCAATTTTAATAATTATTTTAAAATCTTTACATTGTATTTTCACTAATTATGATCAGTGCTCCCAGACATACTTAGAACTATTTGTGAGTATTCATTTCTGTTTAATTTATATACATATTTGTTTGTGTAGTCATGCCATAATGTTCAAATTGTAGTTGTTTTATAGTAAATTATAAAACTGCCTATGAGCAGAAACTTACCTAATAAGATTTATTACTTGCACCTAAATGCCCCCAAATTATATTCATTTAGGTTCTTTACTAGTCAATCAATATAAATTTAGAGTATATATATATATATATATATATATATATATATATATATATATGCAAACAACTAAAATGCCTAACATTTTTCTGTTTTTATTTATAGCCCTGAATTTAAAACATGGGAGATTAATAGAATGCAATATTTTAAAAAACCTCTAATAACTCACATATTCTATATCTAATTAGAACAAAATACCCTGTGGAATACTTTTGCATCATTTATCCTGTTTCATTAATTCTGGCTACGGAGTTAATTTAAATTCACTCTTGTAAAATGAGAGCTCAGTATCAGCTTTTCTTTTCTCTGTCATACTTAGTGAGACTTACAAATAGTCATCTGCTTGGTGGTAAACAGTAAACAGACTTGGTGTAGTGCAAATAATCTTTGACAGTTAAGTGTTATTCATGCTCCATTTGGGAATACAGATGTTAGTCTGAGATTACAAAAGGATCTTTTTGTTCAAGCTAGAAGCAATTTTGCTTTGATTAGTTGTACATGAAAATATTACCCAACTTCTTTCATCTTTTTGACAGCTGTACAAAAAGAAAACTAAATATAAGAATGCAAGTCAAACCTAGAAATACAACTGCACTATAGTCCTATATCTTTAACGATTTCCAGATGATATCTATACTCAAACATTTATTTTATCTGCTCTTTCTAAACAGAATTCTAAGAAGTTTGCCAAAATATAATGAGAACAACTAATTTAGACTTTGATTGACTTTAAATCCCAAATTTGCAGCTTTGTGATAATACAGAAAAAGTCTGATTGCTGTACTGAGCCTGGGTTTCTACATTTTTAAAAGGGTTACAATAGCTATTAGCGTGACTTTGGGGAAGATTAAAAAGATGGTACATATGGAAATACCTATCATTCTGATTGAATATTTTTAAATATATATATATATATATATATATACATATATATATATATATATATATATATATTGACAGAGAGAGAGAGATACAGACACAGAGACAGAGACAGAGAGAGAACTGAACTGGGGGAGCTCCCAGTTCAGCACATGGGTCCGCATGGGCCGGGGCTGGGATTCGATCCTCGGTCCCCGGCGCTGCAAAGTGAGCGCTTAACCCACTGAGCCATCCTAGCTTCCCTTGAATATTTTTAATGTTGATTAAATTTTAAAGACTAAAGTGGCCATCCACACTTCATTACTAGATAAACCTTGGAGGTCCACTGATGTGAGAAGAGGAATCTTTGTCTTCAAGCCTTTTTCTTTGTTCTAGTTTCTGAACACTTCTTTATCTGCTTTGGGTGGTAGGGACTGACATTCCAGGAAGTTTTATTCAAAGTCTTTATGCCTTGATTTCAGGAAAAGAAAATAGTAGCTGTGCTCAGCTCTGCCAAATCGCGTAGAATTTCAGAGTATTCTTTTTCTTTTCTAGACAGCTATGTCAATGTCAGTGGTTAGTGTGTTAGTGTGTTTCTCTGCTGTATCTCCAAAACATTTTTAGTGTTCAGATATTTAGATTTAGAGGACAGGCCATATTTTTAAAAAAGGTTATCTCTTTATTTTAGAAGAACTTGTAAATTGTGGTACTGCGTTCAAGAATGTGAACTAACTCTGGACTCCATATTTTTAAAGCATTTTCCCTCAGGTTCTACCAATAATCAGTAAAAATAAAAGAATTCAGACCAAAATGTCTTGCCCTTTTAATATTGAGAGAATAGGGGGAAATGAAATTTGGGAAATTTTTATGCTCCTTTTCCTTCCTTTTTTTAATCAGTTACTTCAGTTCTTCACCTCATTTTGTATTTTTGCCATAACCTCAAAAAGACCCTTATCTGATTGACTACACAGTGTTGGAGTTGTAGGGTTGCTAGGAGGGCTTAAGATCAATACAATCTCAGATAAAGGCTACTTGAAATTATATCCAAGAGGGTGGTCCAGCCAGCCAATCTTCTCACTCACACTGTGAAATGAGTTTCCTATCCCTAAGAAAATGGAAGTATGTTTAATTGAAATAAAAGCTGGAGGTTTATTCCAGAGCATCTGTCTCTCTATGTATATTTTAGTGCCTCACAGGAATATCTTAGATGACCCCCTACTTTCATATTCTTTCTTTAATTTTACTTATAATATTGTGACCATTTTTTACTAAAAAATAAAAAAAGGAGATTCTTAAAATTAATTAAAAAGACATTTTCAGCAGTCTAAGGTTCAGGGTAACTTGGCAGAGAAAATTACTGACTGGTAAAATGGTAATACTGGAATGCTTCACTATTATAACACTTTCCATTTGAGTGTCTTGAAATTATGAGATACTATTGTAACTTAGGAAAAGGACAGATGGTAATATTCTGCTTGCTACTTATATAGCCCATGAAGATCATTTTGATTAATTATTGGAAAGGCATAGGGGGGAACCCCCATGATCTAACTTTTGAACAACTAGAGTTACAACATAAAATTGTAACTCAAAATTTAAACTAATATTTGAAAATACTTGTTTCTTTTGGCATCCCAGTCCAGGTGTCTGTCAGTAAATGAGTTATTATAAGTCACATGGGTGGTCATAAACACAATTTTTTTAAGTAAGAAAGCTGAACAAAGCATCTGCAGTGTTCACATGTGTATTTGAGCATCTTTGATTTTCCCAGGGGGTGCAAGTGATAAGAAGCAAGGCAGAAAAATCCACTTGAATAAAGCTTTTCAAAATGTATGGAACAGAAAGAATTCCCAGAGGCAAGTCAAGTTCATCCCAAGAACAGCTCTCTCAGTGCTTTCACAACTAGTTAAAATACAAGACCAATAATACCTCAGCTCTCAAATCAGTGCTGCAATCCAGCAGGGGTTGTTAATATTGATATGGTTAATATACATCAAACAGGATTCCTTTAATTTTCTGAATCAAAAAATTCTTCAGTGTTGACATTTTCTTACTGAACTCCCAAGATTGTTTGGTTTCAAAGGCTATTGGACTCAAGACATATTTTGTTTTAAATAATCCTTCATAAAAAATTCAGCTTTCTGTCTAATATGATTGAAACTCAGCTTGAGTGTGTTTTATAATGCATTGAACTGGAAAGAGTACGGGCATTGAATTATTTAAAACATGGTAGGCAAAGGAGTGATATGTGTTCTCATGTGGGAGGGGTGATCAAAGACATCAGTGAGACTCAATATGTCTTGTTATCTCATCTTATTTACCTTTTCGAACTCTTCTAAATATTAGAAGAAAGAAATCAATATCAATTTTTACCTCTGTCACGTTCCACACTTCAATTATTAATGAATGTCAAATTTGACCACACTTCTCTGTACCACCTGCTCTGCAATAATATTTCTGAGCCTTTATTAAAAATGTAAAATTGTCATTGAATTTTCAAATACGATTCTCCAATGGATAATTCGGCTTGTTTTATTAATAAGTGGGTTCTGATGAGTAATACTAATTTAATACGCCTGCATGTAAGATTAAACTATAAATTATTCCTGCTGAAGGTGATGAGATATGACTACTATGTGGTTGTTGGGCAATAACCTTCCTGAATTAACCCTACAAGCACATACTTCTTAGAATTCATTACTTCATACTGTAGCAAACCTGATATTATTTTGCGTCTGTTCTTTAGTGAAAGAATATGCACAGATACAAACACATGGTGACAGGTGAAAAAAACACACATGCACATTATACATGCTTACATGATTTTCAAATAGAATTCTTCCGAAAGATTTGTATTTTTGCAGTTTATTAATTTTATCCATATTGAAGCACTTCATGAAATTGTTTATTCTTTTATTATTCATGCAGCCCTCTCAATTTTGACAGGTTAAATATAAATTGAAATAATTGTTATTGGTCCTGGGCTCTTTAAGTTATAAAGCACCTGGTGATTAGAGGTTAAGTTTGCTGCAGAATACTTCTTTACTCCAGAGACCATTAGAATATCATTGTGTACCCACTTAAGGATAGAATGTTTCTATCAAGAAACTAGCTAGCTATCTTTTATTTATAACTAAAAGGGAGAGAACAGTAGGGGGCTGTTGCTTGGTGAATATATGAGACTTTTCCTGCATTGTTCAATAAGCCACAAACAATACATGCAATAGCCCCGGGCCTTTTATTTGTCTTTTGTACCAAGCTCTCTTATAGTGCTCCTGATCAATTACACTTAAATCAACAAGAGTTGCTTGAACATTTGACAGTTGATGTTGAACAAAACTATGTTATTTGAGGACCTGCTGTAAGTGAAATACCAAAAGAAAGAGAGAAAAGAGAAAAAATATTTGAATAATGGCTGAAAATTTCCCAAAATTAATGAAAGATGCGGAACTTTCAGACAATATCAAACAGGATAAATATAGGAAAAAAAATCTACATTCCTAGTCATATATTTACACTGCTGAAATTTAAGACAAAGAATTTTGAAAGAAGATGAAGGGAAAAAGAACCCACTTTATATAGTGCAGGGGAGAAAAAACTGTATTCCTTCTACCTAACTTAGGTTCGTTGTTTGGGGCTATGTAAGTGAGACTAACAAACAAGTTTATTACCATGTGCACTAAACAGATACATGAGAGTACTCTGTGATTAGTAACTCAAAGGATGGTTAGAAGTTGGGCTTATATAGCATTTTAACAAAAGAACAATAAATGTTTAGAGAAGTGACAAGACAAAGGAAAGGGATTTTGAGTTTCTAGGATAGCATGTTAGGAGAAGGCACATCTAGAGGAAAACTGATAAAAGATAATGGTTAGTAAAGTTTATTATGTAGATTTCTCTGGTGCAGTCTCTGAGTCTAGTGCTGTATTTGGTGATTAACTTCTATAATTCCGGGCAGAGAGGGAAAAGAGAGGTACACCTGTGTAAATTTATGTCTTGTTTTTAGGCAATAAGAGGAAAAAAGAGAGTTTTCTTGTATCTGTTCTCAATTACCTTCACCTCTATATGACAAAATGGCATATTTTAGGGTAACACATTCTGCTACTGTTCACTAGCAAAAAGAAGAAAAATTACAGGGGACTTCTCATCAGAAACCTTATGAGCAAGAACAGAATGGATTATTTAAAGTTTTGAAAGAAAATATGCTGCACCAAACTTGAATTCTATATTCAGTATAATTTTCTTTCAAAAATCAAAGAAGAATAAAAACTTTCTCAAACAAAAATCTGGAGAGAGACTATAATGAGTAAACTTGCCCTGCAAGAAATGTTAAAAGAATCTCTTTGGAAAGAAGTAAAATGACGTAGATCAGAAACCCAGATCTATAAAAAAAGAAAAGGCTTGGAGAAAAAATAAATTAAAATAAAATCTTTTTCTTAATTTTTTGAAAATAAAAATATTTATATTTTAGTACCTTTAATGACATCTTTTTCTCACTGTTGAAAAAGGGGCTCTGCACTTTCATTTTGCACTGAGCCCTGAAAATTACGTAACTGGCTCTGATTTTTTTTTCTTTTAAAAATTTTTATTAAAAAATATAACTAACATACAACATTATGTCAATATCAGGTGTATATCATTGTTGTTCAACATCTGCCTGGAAAAAATCCAGCCATTGTCAATATAAAGAGAATGGTTACATGGCTGGATACTTTTTGGACAGCCCTTGTAAATCTTCCCCTTCTCCCCCTTTTTAACTTTTCAGTTACAATTGACATTCAGTATTATTTTATATTAATTCCCAGTATACAGCATAGTTGTTAGACATTTGTATAATTTAAGAAATATTTGCCGTCTAGTTTAGTATTCACCTGGCACTGTACATAGTTATTACCATATTATTGACTGTATTCCTTATTCTACACTTCACGTCCCATGAGCTTTTTGTAACTACCAATTTGTACTTAATCCCTTTACCTTTTCACCCTGTCCCATATCTCCCCTCCCATCTATCACCCTGAATCTAGTACCCATCAGATACTATACATAGTTATTACAACATTATTTACCATATTCCTTATGTTATATCCTACATCCCTGTGACTACTTTATGAAAACCAATTTGTACTTCTTAAGTCTTTTTCCCTTTTTATCTACCCCCTCTGCCTCTCTCCCATCTGGCAGCCATCAAAATGTTCTCTGTATCTATGGGTCTGTTTTGTTTCCCCTTGTTTTGTTTTTTGATAAATACCAAGTGGGATTACTGAATCCTTCTGTATTCCTTGATATATCCTTTGTTTTAAAGTCTATTTAGTCTGGTGTAAGTATAGCTATCCCAGCTAGTTGTTGTTGTTTTCTTAAGATTTATTTTATTGCTTTCTACAGAGACAGAAGGAGACAGAGAGAAGGGGGAGGGCCCAGAGCAGTCTCCATAATTGTACATTATCAGTTTTCAACACAGTTTCTTTCCATAAGTGGAGCTTGGTACACAGGGCAGGCATCAGGCAGGGGCCTCCCACACGAGAGGCATGCCCCCACGAACTGGGGGCCAAACTGGGGGCTCCTACATGGGAAGTTCACCGCAGCAAAAACTGAACTGGGGGCCACACGCCAGTTCAGCATATGGATCCGCATGGGCTGAGGCCAGGATTTGATCCTTGGACCCCAGGGCTGCAAAATGAGCACTTAACATGCTGAGCTATCCTGGTATCCCTGTTGTTGTTGTTGTTGTTTCCATTTTAATTAAATAAATTTTTCCATCCCTTTATTTTCGGTTTGTGTGTGTCTTTTGATCTGAAGTGAGTCTCTTATTTGCAGCATATTAAAGAATTTTGTGGGGGATGCTGGGATAGCTCAGCAGTTGAACATTACCTTACAATCATGAGGTCCAGGGTTCAATTCCCAACCCTGCCCCATGCACCCCATATTTTGAGCTGCAGCATAACTGGTAACCACTGGGGTGGCTCAGAAGCTAAGGTTATTGTCTGCCATGCAGGAAGCCCCTGGTTTGGTTCCCATCTTACACAGCCTCACATCCACCTGTGTGGAATAAAATCATGTCACAGCTAATGATGTACAACTTTAGAGACTGCTCTGGGCCCTCCCCACTTCTCTCTCTCTCTCTCTCTCTCTCTCTCTCTCTCTCTCTCTCTCTCTCACTCTCACTCTCACCTTCTCTCAAACAAGAAAATAAATCTTTAAAAACATATATTTACTTAAAAATAAAAAGATGGGATGCTGGGATAACGCAACGGGTTAAGCATTTGTCTTGTAACTGCAGGTCTGGGGATTGAATCCTGGTCCTGGCCCATGCCAACTCATCTGCTGACTTGTGGTGGTCAAAGTTCTCACCTCTCACGCGGGAGGTCCCCAGTTCAGTTCCTGCCACACACAGCTTCACATTCAACTGTGTGGAATGAAACTATGTCACAACTAATGATATACAACTATGGGGACTGCTCTCGGCCCTTCCCCTTTTTCTTTCTTTCTCTTTCTCTTTCTCTTTCTCAGTCTCTCTCATCTTCTCTCAAAAAACAATAATAAAATAAATCTTAAAAGAAAAAAAAAAGAGAGAATTTTGTTTTTTTATCCATTCAGCCACCATGTAGTTTTTTTTTTAAATATTTACTTATTTATTTATTTATTTTTGACAGAGAGAGAGAGAGAGAGAGAGAGAGAGAGAGAGAAAGATACAGATACAGATACAGATAGAGAACTGAAGTGGGGGCACTCCCCAGCTCAGCACATGGGTCCGCACGGGCCGGGGCCGGGACTCGATCCCAGCTCCCCGGCGCTGCAAAGTGAGCGCTTAACCCACTGAGCCATCCCGGCTTCCCCTACCATGTAGTTTTGATGGGAGTCTTTAACTCTTTTACATCCAAAGGAATCATTGATAGATCTGCAGTTATTGTCATTTTATTATGCATATTTTTGACATTTTTTTTAATCTTAAAGAAGTCCCTCTACAATTTCTCTAGCTTTTTGTTTTGGCCTTGGAAGCTTTTTATCTGTCCCTTGATTTTAAATGACAGCTTTATAGGGTAGAATAATCTTGGTTGTAGGTCCTTGCTTTTCCTCACTTTGAATATTTTGTTATATTTGCTTCTGGCCTACAAAGTTTATTTTGAGAAATCAGCTGACAGTCTTATGGGTGCTCCCTTGTAGATAACTAACAGCCTTTTTCTTGCTGCTTTTAAGATTCTCTCTTTAACTTTGGCATTTCAACTGACGTATCTTGGTGTGGGCCTGTTTAGGTTCATATTGTTTGGGAACCTCTGTGCTTCTTGGGCGTGTATGTTTATTTCCTTCTCAAGGTTAGGAAAATTTTTATTCATGATTTCTTCAGATAAGTTTTCAATTCCTTGCTCTCTCTTTTCTCCTTCTGATAACCCATTGATGAGAATTTTGTTACCCTAGATGTTCTCCCAGAGGTCTTAAACCAAGGGTCCCCAATTCCTGAGCCACAGATTGGTACCAGTTTGTGACCTATTAAGAAACCTTGCCACATAGCAGGAGGTGAGTGGCAGGCAAGCAAGCAAAACTTCATCTGCATTTACAGCCACTTCCCATCACTCACATTACTGCTGAGCTCCTCTTCCTGTCAGATCAGTGGTGGCACTAGATTCTCATACGTGAGGGAACTAGGTTGCCATTCTCTATGAGAATCTAATGCCTGATGATCCGAGGTGGAGCTAAGGCAGTGATGCGAGTGCTGAGGAGAAGCTACAAAAACAGATTAATGTTAACAGAGAGGTTTGACTGCACAGAGACCATAATAATTGGTCTCACCAATTGCTTACAGATTCATACCAAAACCCTATCAGTGAGGGCCAAGTGATAATTAAGCTGCATTTGCTGGCAGGCTATAGTGTGGCAGGTGAATTGATGTACTTCAATTGTACAGCTGCATCTAATGACAGACTTTAAGTCAGAATCTAACACTGATTTTTGTCCACCTGTGATCTGCCTGTTTCTCAAAAATTTACTTTATTTGAGAGAGTGAGAGAGAGACAGAGAGAGAGAGAGAGAGAGAGAGAGAGAGAGAGAGAGAGAGAAAGGGGGAAAGGCCCAGAGCCGATATAATTAGTTGTGACATATTTTTATTTCACAATGGTGGATGTGGGGCCACACAGGGTGGAAACCGAACTGGGTGCCTCCCACATGGGAGGCAAGGACCTTCATCCCAACTATTACCATTTGTACTGAAGTTCAGCATATGGGTTTGCATAGGCCACGGTCAGGATTCGATCCCTGGACCTTGAAGTTGCAAAGCAAGTGCTCAACTTGCTGAGCTATCCAGTAGCTCCCCACCCATTATTTTATCTGCCACTTCCATCCATGCCTCTTTTCCACCTTGCACACTTGTCTCAAGTGGGACCATCTAGTTGTAGGAAAGCAAACTCAGGGCTCCCACTGACTGTATTATGGTGAATTATATAATTATTTCATTATGTATTACAATGAATAATAATAGAAATAAAATGCACAATAAATGCAATGCACTCGAATCATCCTGAAACCATTCTTCCTCCACCCCATTCTATGGAAAATTATCTTCCACAAAATCAGTCCCTGGTGCTAAAAAGGTTGGGGACTGTCGTCTTAAATTATCCTCATTTTTTAATTTTTTTAAATTTTTTGGCTTCTTCTTACTTTCTGGTGATTGTTTTATTTACTTTGTCTTCCAAATCGCTGGTTCAATTTTCTGCTTCATAAAATTTGCTGGTGAATTCTTCTAGTGCATTCTTCATTTCAGTTATTATATTCTTTACTTCTGACTGGTTCTTTTCTATTGTTTCTATGTTTCTATGTCCTTTATTTATGCAAGCTATCTCTTTATTGAAGTTCTCACTAAGTTCCTTAAACATTTTCATAATCACTGTTTTGAACTCTGTATCTGATAGGCTGCTTTCCTCTATTTTGTTTACCATGATTTTCTGTGTATAAAATGACCTCTATATATAAGACAACCTCTACTTTTCGAATCCAACATTAAGAAATCAATACACAGGTTATTTTCATGTATAAGATGACACACAATTTACGGTCTAACAGTTTTAGACAAAAGTATTGTCTTATATACAGAAAAATAAGGTAGTTCTTTTTGTGAAGTTTTCTCCTGTTATTTCATTTAGGATACTTTTCTTTGTTTTCTCATTTTGGCTGCTTGTCTGTTTGTTTCTATGTATTAGGTAGATCTGCTATGTCTTACAGTTGTGCCGGGTAGCCTTATATAGTATATGTCTGTGGCTTCCAGTGGCACAGTCTCCCTGGGCACCTGAGTTGTATCCTCCAGGAGTGTCCCTTATGTGGGTTGTATGTGCCCTCCTATTATGGTTGAGCCTTGATTGTTGTTGGCACATCTGTAGGAGGAATTGACCCTCAGCCTGACTGGCTTGTGGGGTTTGGACACATCTATAGCTTATCAGTTGCAATGCGAAGGGCTTACTCCATGGAGTAGGATTTGCCCCAGTGGGCTCTAGTGCCTGTTGAGACTACCCTGTGGGAGTGCCACTTGGGTGGTGTTCTGCTGTGGTCTAAAACTCACCTCCAGATATGTTGGTTCTGGGGCCTATTGGGAGGGCTTTCAGTGCAGGCCGAAGTTAGCCACTGAGTGTGATCGGTCAGGGACTACCTGGTAGGAGCTACAAAGAGATCTGCAGTTGGTTGCTGCCTGTGCTGTACCCAGAGTCATGTGGGAGAGGATACACTGGAAACCATTGATAGCTGCTAGCAGCACTGAGCCTGAGGTAGCTCCACAAAAAGCCACGACACTGCAAGGACTCCTGCCATTTGATAGCTCTCATAAGATTCAGCTGCTAATACAGCCTGTAGCAGTATAGAGTTGGGTGTTTTGGGCATCTCAGTGATTCACTAGGGTGGAACAACAGAGCTTACCAGACCAATTGAGGTTCAGATTTAGCAGTCAGCATAGAAAGATTGCTTGCCTGCTGGCTACACTGAAAGAGGATCCCATACAGGGAAAATGGCTACTTGTTCTTTTGTCCCCTGTTCTAAAGTTACAAAACTCAGTCTCTTCCCAAATGTCTCTGACACCCACCAAGTCACCATCCCTCTGCTGGAGCTCAGGGTGAGTGCTTACATGAGAATCTTTGGGCCGTTTAAGTAGACATATAGGTTTTTCACAGACTTTTGTCTCACTGGGATTTGTCAGAAACTCCACTGTTTCTCAACCAGACATTGTGAGGGTTCCTGTCCCTGGCTGGGAAGCCTGATGTGGGCTGGGGTCCCTCACTCCTTCTTGAGTAACCTCTATGGCTGAGATATCCCTCTTAACTTTTAACCACCACATGTGAGGGTGGGAGCAGCTAGTTTCACATCTCCACCCCTCCTACCAGTCTCAACGTGGCCTCTTCTTTATATCCTTAGTTATAAACTACAAAATTTCTATTCAGTTAAAATTGAGATGTTGCTCCATGTTGATATTTCCATAATTTAGTTGTAATTTTGATGGGTTCATGAAATGGGGTAAACACAGCATTTATTTACTCTACCATCTTGGATCCCACTTTTCTTTTTTCTACTTTCTTTCTTTTATTATTTTTTTTAAGATTTATTGTTTTTGACAGAGACAGACAAAGACAGAGTGAAGGAGGAGGGCCCAGAGCAGTCTCTATAGTTGAACTTCATTAGTTTTCGACATGGTTTTGTTCCACACAGGTGGGTGGGGGCCGCTCAGGGCAGGAACTAGGCCAGGGGTCTCCAGCATGGGAAGCATGCCCCCTTGAGCCAGGGGCTGAACTGGGGGGCAAGAACTGAGCTGGGGGCCTCCTACATGGGAAGCACACTGCAGTTTAGCATATGGGTCCGCATGGGACCAGGGCCAAGTTTCAATCCTTGGTCCTTAGGGCTGCAAAGCAAGAGCTTAACCCACTGAGCCATCCTGGCTTCCCCTTTTCTTATTTTTAATTGATCTAAAAGATAACTGTTCAAAGTAAGAGCAACAATGTATAACATGATAAAAAAAGTTAAGGTATCTGCTATAAAGTACTTACCTATACTGTTCTTAAAGATTTATAGTGTTATTTGAAGTTAGGATTATTGACAGAAAAAAGAGTTCTTGGTATCGTTACAGGAAAAAAAGAAATTCAAGCATGTACCAAATAAACCAAGCAAGTGATGAACATATTAGAAGAAAGGACTCCCAAAACATTGGGAGTAGGCAGGCTAGGAGAAGGTCCTCTGCTCCAAAGAACAAGAAAGCTTATGACTTTATTTGAATAAGGGTGCAATATATTCAAGATTTATAGGTGCTGTTAAAGGCCTTCTCAGGTTGTTCTTGTTGACTACTCCTTTCCATGGGGAGATGGGATTCCCTTGTTTTTACTTAGAACTTTTTGAAATTGTCATGGCAACACAGGGAGTGAAGATTTTTCTCTGCCCACAGTAATATTAGTATTATAATCAATTACAATTATCTATAGCTGCACCTTTTCTTGAGAATAATCTCATCTCCTTTCACTTTGTCTCCTCTTACTTTCGGCTTCCCTTCATCTCCCCTCTCTTCCAGCAGCCTATTCTTTCTGCCTATGGTAACAGGTTTAAGGTAGTTAAAAACCATGTATTTTAAAGTCTAAGGTAAGTACTAAAACAATTTGTTTTAAGTATAACTGATACACTAAAAGAAAAAATAAAAATAAAATAAAACAATATTCGAAATGCTAAAAAAAAGACATAAAAACAAATTTTAATTGTGCAAGAAGAGACTGGAAAAAATGAAATTGTTTTAATAAGAATAAAAGTAAGTTGAACAAAGATGCAGAATTATAATTAAAAGAGTACATTTTAAAAATTACTTTTTTTTGAGATTCTTTCAGACTATATGATATATTCATCTTTTTTTCTCTTGCCTCACAGGATAGGGTATAAGACTCACTCACAAAACAATTTGTGATCTTTTGAGCAAAAACCTCATGAAAACAAAATAGTTGGCCTTAGGAAGCAGGGATGGGGCACCTGGGAAGTTTGCAACAAAGGCAGAAAAATTGAAAAAGTTTGAAGAAGAAGGCAGAAGCTATAACTCTAATGCTAGAGAGAACCAAGGACATGTCCTCTTCAAATACATATATAGTTAGTTAGAAAGTGAAAATCCACTCAGTCAAGCTAGTTATCTAATCTTTGCAGTGGCCAACTTCAAACATGACTTTTCCATTCATTTGCCTGCCTGAAGTAATGAATTGAATCATAGTCTATCTTGTTCAGTTGAAATAGCTGAACTGGTGGCTCCTGTGGCCACAGCACGATTAAAGTTGCCTGAGTGCTTATGCAAGTCCCAGAGGATGCGGGTGGAAGGAAGAGGAAAGCAGAGGGCAATGCTGAGGAAAGGGAATCCCACAGCTTGCTGGAGCTGTGGGCCAGAATAAACAATGTGCTGTGACCTATTTAGCAAATGAAAAAGCAAACCAGAGAAAGCAGCCAAGGTCGGGGACACACATCTCCTGCTGAGATGATTTGGGATGTTCAGAACAAGAAAATGAATAGCTCACATGAGGGAGTTTCCTTCAACCCCCCTGGGCAATAAATCACTGACTAGTGAAGTTTCTGCTTTTCTAGAACTTTGCTAAATAAATGACAGAAGCAAGCTGAGGTTTGGTTTATATGTGGTTTTCTCTTTTAGACTAAAGGCAAATCTGATGAAGAATTCTTCCCAAGTGGGCCTGTTTATGTTCAAGCCTAGATTGCCTTCCTCCAGCCTATCTCCCAAGGTCACCAGAAGGCTCTGAAACCAGACTCGCTTTGACACATCCTGGTGAAATCCTTGGACTTGGGGCTTATTTCACCATGTACCTTTTCATAGTGATTTTGTGTCTTGAGGTCACTTAATTTTATTCAAAGCTCTATGCTCTCTGGGAAAAAGAATAAAGAAGTAAAATTGTATAATCTAACACCAAATACATCTCTCAGAATAAAGTAAAAAAAAAAAGAAAAAAAAAGATGGTTTTTGGTTTCTTCCTTCTCTCCTTTCTTCTCTCATTTCTTCCTTCCCTTTCTCCCTCTTCTTCCTCCCCTTCCCTCCTTCCTTTCCTTCCTTCCTTTCTTCCTTCCTTCCTTCCTTCTTCTGTAGCTATCTTTCCATCATTTGCGCACACTGATTATGATACTAACTCTGATAAGATATGCATAGAAAAAGTTATGAGAAAATTAATTGAAAGGTTCAAAGTGAGTGTCTTTAAGTGATGGAATTATAAGTCATAATTTTCTTTCATATATTTTTTTGGGATTTTCTAACATTCTAATGTTTTACAGCAGTGATATACAATAAAAATACTGTAAGATGAAAATGAATCATAAATATAAACCATATATGTTATTTTAAATTTTCTAATAAAAAGAAACAGGTAAATTTTTTAATTATTTATATAGTTCAATAAATCCAAAATATCATTTGAACAAGTAATCTACACAAAATTATTGAGATATATTCAACTGTTTCTCTGTTAAGTCTTCAAAGTCTGTTGTGTATTTTACACTTAAAGTACATCTCAATTCGGAAGTGCCACTTTTCCAGGGACTACTGGTTACTGTATCACACAGTGTGATTCTACAGGAAAAACAACAAACTTTATATGTATATGAATCATATAAATATTTATGTCATACACAAATATGCATGCAAAGAGAGAAGGGGTAGTAAGTAATGATGATAGAAATAACGTAGACAAGTATTTCCTAAACTGTTCAATGGGGCCCTAATAATTAGATTTCTCACTAGTTGTTATCATATAGCACATTTAAAAAAAATTGCTAAATAAAAGACATTTGAAAACTATGGGACAATCTAAATTAAAATTTTTTTTTTTTCCTACTAATGGATTTCTCACAGCCTTTAATATGCTAGTATTCCTTATAAAGTTCTAAGAGAGGAATAAGTTACACAACTATTTCATGAACTTTTAGACAATAACCCTGTTTTTTTCATGGAACACCTTGCAAGACATATGGAACAGTTTTAGAAACTGTGATGTAGAAAAATTAGTAAATAAAAGCTATGAAAAATATACACACTGAGTTGGTATTGAAAGGCTACAATTCATTGGAAATATTGTGACTCCATGTGTGTATGTTTCCTAGAATATACAGTACACTTTTTCAATAATTCTTCCTCTCTTGTATATTTTTACACATGCTATTTTAGCTTCACAATATTTCTGGGATGTAATGCAAAATTAAATAGAGATTATTATTTCTACTTTACACAGGATAGAAAAAGGTTCTCTACATACCAACTACTTAACATCATATATTTAGTTATTTGCAGATTAAGTAACATTTGAATTAAGAATTTATGTATCACAACGTTAGAAGTTTTCTTTTTAAACTGTTATTTTCCCCATATTCATATTGTAAAGTTTATATTAATGTAAATTTAATAATTAATATAAAACAAGGTATTGCTTGTATTCTCTTACCTAAATGATGCCTTAATTTGGCAATGAAATGCCTTTAGCTTCCAAGAAAACTGCAAGATAGTTGTCATTAATTTTATCTAGAACTTCTTGTATTATTAAGAATTCTCCCTCTCTTCCTTTTAAAAATTTTCCTAAGGGGAAGCCAAGATGGCTCAGTGGGTTAAGCGCTCACTTTGCAGCCCGGGGACCAAGGTTCAAATCCTGGCCCCAGCCCGTGCAGACCCATATGCTGAACTGGGGTGTGCTTCCCATGCAGGAGGCCCCCAGTTTGGTCCTTGCCCCCAGGTTTGGCCCCTGGCTCGAGGGGGCATGCCTCTCATGCTAGAGGCCCCCAGCCCAGTTCCCACCCTGGGCGGCCCCTGCCCACCTGTATGGAATGAAACCATGTCGAAAACTGATGAAGTTCAACTCTGGAGACTGCTGTGGGCTCTACCCCATCTTTCTCTGTCTCTGTCTCTGTCTCTCCATCTTTTTCTGTCTCTGTCTCTGTCAAAAACAATAAAATAAATCTTAAAAAAAATTTTTTCTACAAATACTCTTGATCTCTGAACTTTTGTTCTTCTCAGAGAGGGTAGACAGACATAATATGCAGAACCTTAAAGAAGATCAAAGCTTAGGCTGAACCTGTATACTGGCACTAATAAATCTAGCATAAATAAAAAATTGGTATATAAATACTTATATTTTCAAGCAGAGTAATTGTATGAAATGATGTATTCAGAGTTTGGTTCTTGTAAACCCAATATAGACAACAAAAATATAGAGAGGATTTTCTTTGTCCAATGGAATAATTTGAGCCAAGCCAGGAAGTCATCCTAGCACAAATATGTAAAAATAAAGTCTGAAATGATCATTTAAAATATAAGTATGCATTAATTCACAGTTAGCAACAGCTGCCCCTGAATCACGCCAAGGATGAGAGAATAGGAGCTGGAAGGAACACTAAGGATCAACTAGACAACCATTTATTGGGGAAAAAAAATACTGGTATTTTTAATTACATTTGCTGAGCTGTTTCCAACTTTTAATTTTTTTTTTATTCATGTTTATCTAAACTTAAGTGAGACTAGAATTATTCATTTGGTTTTAAGACTCAGATCTCAATTTTGTTTTTAAGACATATGCATTCTTTATTCTCCTCTTCTACCACTTCCAGGACTATAAATTTGCTGGTTTTTTCACCAGACATTGAATCTAGTTTGACTATTTGTCCTCCAGACAGTAGTTAAAGCAGCTTTTTTTTTTTTCCTCAGGCATCTTGAACTAAGACAAATCCCTATTTTATTTTCTCATAGTAGTAGTATGTCTCCTTCATAGAACTTATCATAGCTGTAATTACCATGCTTATTAGATTGATTATTTCTACCACAAAAGAAAATTTATATGGACAGAAATCTTACCTGGTATGTTTCCTTCATTTAGTTAAAACTAGCACAGTGCCTAGGACATAATTGATAGACAAGATTTGGAGAGTACATGAATAAAAATATCCTAAAAATATAATTAACGAATCAAAGGACATGTTAGGATTCATGATACATGTTATTAGTTTGTTATCCAGAAAGTTTGTCTTAATTTACTGATTTGATGTTTTAAAGCCATTAGGATTGTTTTATGTAATAAAACAAACTGTATAAAATGTTAAGAGACCAAACAGCCATCTCAATAGGTACTCTGAAAATGATAGTCATTGCTACTTAATCTCACAAATTTCTGGATGTTTAAAGCAAGCATGCCATGCATAAACAATAGATTTAAATAGGAAGAAACCCCACAGTTTCCTGAGGTTAGTGGTAACTCTAGCCAGACACTGTGGAAAGTTTTAAGGACAGTGTATTTAGAAGTTAGTATTTTAATCTGGTAGTTCCTGTGGTACAGTGGATCAGTTTAAATAAGGTATTGCAAATATTTTTGTTCTCACACAAAAACTAATAATTTGTAATGATGACTAAAAATCTGCATTTTAGGGGTATTCTGAGTTTTTTTATAAGGTGTCTTCTATGGGCAGGAGAGATAAGAATCAATGTGCCAGGATTTGCCATTCTTTAAGTACTTTGAGATGGATAATTTTTTTATTTCCTCTTTTATATATTTATAGGAGTCTCAGAGGTTTTTAGGGATTGGATTTGGTCAGACTTAGTATTTCTAATTTTATAAAATTTATTCAGATAAAAATTGTTTTATTAATCTTGTTAAAAATTTGCTTAGTATCTATAAATGTGTTAAGCTACAGATTCTCAGACATGTGTAATGATTTTGTTTAAAAATCAATAATATGATTTTAATCTTTACCCTTTTGACATATAAATATGAATAGTCATTGTAAAAAGATAGTACATACAAGCAAGAAAAGGTAATTACAGTGTAGTTACTGACTTTCCATATTTTGGTGTATAATTCAAGACTTGTAACATAAAAGGTCAGACTTTGCTATTTGCTTCATTTTTACAATAAAAGATGTCTATGAAATTAGATTATTATTTTTAAAAGATTTGACTGAATTATAGGCAAATCAGTAGTTTTTTATGCTATTTTGTATATAAATGAAACAATTTATAGACCCTAAAGCAGGAACAATTAGCAAATGCATTATTCAAATTTCTGTGTTTAATTAAAAACATTTCTATTTCTGTTTGAATTAATTATTCTCTGTTAGTCTGTTTCACCATAGCTATATTATTGGCTCCCTTGGATACTTATAAATTATCTCCCAAAGGATTTTCCATAACGCACTTAAACAGTAGCTATGAAATTATTGTTTAATTCTTTGATTTTTCTAAATCTCATGGACTTGCTCAAAATATCTCCTAAAAAATAAATTGAAGAAAAGTGGACACAGCTTTCAAAAATACATGATTATTTATAATAGATTTTCCCAAAACAACCTTTTTTGGCTAATCTGAAAAACATTGTAAGATTGAAATATTCTCATTAAAACTGTGATTCCTGGTTGAACTCTAGCAAGGCTGATGTACTTGTTCATTGTATGTCTTTTTTTTTTTTTTTAATGACATGGGTGTTTTTTAAAGATTTATTTATTTATGTATTTATTTATTTATTTATTGTTTTTGACTGAGAGAGAGAGAGAGAGATACAGAGACAGAGAGAAGGGGGAGGGCCCAGAACAGTCTCCATAGTTGCATATCTTCATTTTTTTCCACATAGTTTTATTCCACAGGTGGGCACGGGGCTGCACAGGGCAGGAACTGGGCTGGGATCTCACCCCGGTGAGAACTGAACTGGGGGAACTCCCCAGTTTAGCATATGGGTCTGCACAGGCCAGGGCCAGGATTTGATCCTCAGGACCCAGGCCTGCAAAGTGAGCACTTAACCCACTGACCCATCCCAGCTTCCCCTGTATCTCTTTTACTAATATCAATAGTCATGATAAAACCAGTCCTGCAGTCATCTGTGTTGGGCATTAGGACAGTTAAAGTAATCAAAGTGTATGTTACCGGTAGCTACTTTTGTGGGCACAGGTCCATGTGTGGGTGCGTGTGTATCAGAGACACGTTAGTGGTCAGCTAAGCAGAAAATGTTGGTGAAAGACAGAAAAATTCATTGTTTTATATAGGATCAGGTAAATCTTAATTTGGCGATAGCATAACAAAAACAGAAAATGTTGAAAGTTCAGTCATGTGGATGAGATGTGGACATCAGAAATACCTCTATCTGCCAACCTCAGTTCTGTTCATTCACCTGGCATGTATTAGTGAGTCCCACGTTTCTCCTGGAATTATTTCCTTTATAAAAGTGGCATTGGTATGAATTTGTTGATGGATGCACACAACAGTCTTAGGAATGGCATTTTGAAAATACATTAGCTTTCTAGACCTACACAATTTGCTACTCCTTTGTCTGGCTGCATTTTATTATCTTTCATCATAAATTACCATTGGTAATCAAACAGGAGATCAATTTGCGTCTCAAAATAAACCACTTACTATGTATAGGAGCTTAGAAATGTTAACCAAAGTAATTTCAGCAATATGTGGAGATTTATAATATTATCTTCCCTTTCCTCATCACCAGCTATTCATCCTTCACTTCATTTAAAAAGGGCACCTTTGGGGGAAGCCGGGATGGCTCAGTGGGTTGAGCGCTCACTTTGCAGCCCTGGGGACCAAGGATCGAATCCTGGCCCCAGCCCGTGTGGACCCATATGCTGAACTGGGGAGTGCCCCCAGTTCAGTTCTCATCGAGGTGAGACCCCAGCCCTGTTCCTGCCCTGTGCAGCCCCGCTCCCACCTGTGGAATGAAACTACGTGGAAAAACCGATGATGTGCAACTATGGAGACTGTTCTGGGCCCTCCCACTTCTCTTTGTCTCTGTATCTCTCTCTGTCAAAAACAATTAAAATAAATCTTTAAATAAATAAATAAATAAATAAAAAGGACACCTTTGGGCTAATATGCAGAGAGGAAAGAGAGACTTGAACAACTCTTTCTGAATCTTTTGGTTAATTTTCACAATGTGAAACTCACTGATGCCTGAAATACAGCTGAGGTGGAGTGTGGTAGAAAGTGTCGGGTGTTGTTTTATAATAAACTTACTCTGGGAATCAGATTTTCCTAGGACTTCAAGGACTTTAAGCTGTTGGGCTGAGACTTCACTTAGTGCATTGTTGCTAGAAAAGTTTTATGCCAGTGTCTCCTATATAAATACCAATTAAGCTGTGTAGAAATTGGCCACAAGTATATTTCAATCTATTATCCATATAATAGGAACAATGAAAAATCTTTCTCCCTCCTAGGCTTTTCTATTGCTAATCTAAAGTACCTGAGAAAGCCTATCTAAATCTAACTATCTAATCTAAGAAAAGATTGGTCTCTTTTACTAGTTTAATGGGGGCAGTTTCAATGTTCACTGATGCTGAGCCACTATAATAATGTTAAAGGAGGGATATGATATCAACAGGAAAATTGCACATTACAAATATTTGCACACACACATATATGAATACATATAAATCTCAGCCATTATCTTTTGACATTTACTATATTTTTAAAAGGACTCCCCTGTGTAATCAGATAAATAGGCAAAGATAGATATAAATATACAAACACATTATGGCTGGTACATCTTCATATAAACACCATGTATCAGTGATATGTATGTATATATGTGGTGTGTATTTTTATGTATAATACGTACATGTGTATTTAATTAATTTCTTATTTTTGTGAATGAAACAATGGTTTTCCCAACCTTAGCTATAATATATTTAAATACCAATGAGTGTCACAGTGAGGGAAAAGGCCAAAAGGTTGAGAAAAAGAGAGTTACTTTTGTAATACTAGATTTTCAAATTGGTGAAATCAGCTTTTTTTTTATATACACTATTTTAGTATATGTTTTCTTTATGAAAATGTATGCAGAAAACGTCACCTTTTGGCACATACTCATATCTTGGACAAAATTATTTCTTCTTTATCAACAAAATGATTTACATATTCTCCTCAGGGAAGCTGCCTCGAAATGCAGAAGTGACTTCATAATATAACCTTATGTTGATGTCTTCGTGGCACAAAAATGATGGATCTTTATAGAGCCCAGAGGAAGTGATTTTTTTTGATACTTTACAGATTATTTGATGAGGAATTATTAAAACTGAACAGTTAGTTAAATTCCCCAGAGTGAACTTCAGCCTTCTTTGACTTGTGAACTCCCCTCGAGCTCAGAAAATTCCTCTAATATGGATAATTACACTGATTGCTGGCCTGAGAAAATAGGCCACTGAAATGGGCTTTGTGTGATTCTATTAATGCCTGATGTAAACAAGCAGCCTAGCCCTTTATTCGTGCCTCACAAACCTTTCATCAAACGCGTAGATTATTTCTAATGCATATTAGATAGGATGCACTCATTTTCCAAGAAGGGCATTAATATATCTGGGGTCCTCTTTTTTCTCTCTCACTGAAAGAACTTGTTTAAATGCAACTTCAGCTTCAGGTTGGTTTTGCTAGAGGTGTACCTTAACATTCTTAGCCACCTGCCAATGGCCGAGGAGCAAAGCAACTTTTTGGTTTCTGGGTTCTGATTTCAGGCTAGTTGCAGTGCTATCTTGTAAAATAAAAATAATCACAAATATGGCAGTGTATGTATCTTACCAAGACCAGTTAATTTAAGTATTAGACATGTAGCTTTTGCTTTAAGATATAGAGAAATAGTCATTTTTGAAACAGTAGACTCTCAAGTCAGAGGTCAAAGTTGAAATCATAAAAAGAAAAAAGTAAAATAGCATATTAAAGTTTAGGCATATATATTATATCACTTCCTGCTCCAGGGAGAACTTAACAAGCGTGATAATGAAATGATCTTTCTAACTCAGAGGAAGTATGACTCTATTTGGAAGATAGTCTATGACTAACAAAACGGAACTGATAGCAATAGGAGTAGAAGAGGTTATAAGGTCTTCAAGTCCTAAAGCTCTCATGATTTTCTAAATTGAAGGTATGGTTCATTTTTTTGTGGTTTGGGCTACTCCTGATGAGACAGAGTTATATATTTCTTTGTTTATTGACCTGTGTATGTTTGACCAAGTGGTATACAAATCAGCCATTGGAAGCTGCTGGAATTAGATCCCTCTATTCCCTCTGTGTAACAGTAGGCAGCCGCTAAATGTATACCAAGCAAAAAGGGAAAATGACTGCACTCCATAATAATTCATTAGAAACGTTAAATCTCAGTAATACCTACAGTCTCATTTATGTCCTTAAATTTTAATGCCACAAGGTTTAAACATACAGAATCTTCCATGTTTTTCTTCAGAACTAGGATTTTAAGGAGAGGGTATAGCAGGACCTTGAGAAAGGCCAGGCAAAAAGAAGATGAAAGTAGAAGAAGTAACAAAGAAGAAACTTGATAACAAATTTTGGAGTCCTGGTGTCAACAGAGTTAGGTATCAAAGTCATTTAAGACCTAGTTCTTGCTCAATAAGAAGAGATGAAAAAAAGATAAGCTGAAATATGTATGCACATTTACTTTAATATTGTGTGTGTGAGTGTGTTTGTAACCATAGAAATATAGTCAAACTTGGAGACTTCATATGCCATACATAGATGAAAAAATTTCTGTCATCACATGGAGTTCATATATGTTTAAACAAAAATGTTTGAATGCAGCAATATTCCATGTACTTAGCTTGCTACATTATTATATATAAAGTCATTATCAAAACAATTATTATTATAAATATACCTTTGTGTATTTCTTTAAAAAGTAAAAAAATATAATTTTGGATGTTTGTTTTATTTTGGTAATTTGCCAGATAAAAAGGACCTAGTTGATTTCTTGAAAAAAAAAAAAAGACACATTTCATACTTTACAGCTACCACACAATGAAGATTTTAGGCAGAGGCAAAAAGGGTCTCGTAACCACAGATGTTTTGCTGCTGAAGAACTTAAAGAACTTAAAGATCAGTGTTGTAAGATACATAGAAAAAGATTACATTAGAGAAAGACATTCCGTGGAATGCTTTAAAATTCTAAGAGACCTAAAATCCTCGGGTTTGGTGACATTATTTCCCATGTATGAGATAAATGGCAATGAGATTTGTGAACTTCTTTGATGCTTAGACCTGAAAATAACAATTGTTTTGCCTTCCATCTCAGTTAACTATATGTAGTCTAGCCTTATAAAACCTTGAGAATTTACATGGAAAAAATAAAGCAACATGATAATACTTTTTTAAATGCCGGATCTTAAAATGCAATACATATTATTTCAAAGCTAATTGTAAAACTCCATGAAAGAAAATAAATACCCCAGGAATAAACACAAATACAAATGGGGTTTATTAAAATTAGTAAAAAGGTGGTCTTTTAAATCAGCAGTAAAAGATTAATTATTCACAAAGCATTGATAGAACTAGCGAGACACCCCTCAGAAGAATGGAAAGGTGAATCAATGCCTCCTCATTCTTTATAACATGGACATTCTAGCTAGATTAAAAAATAAGTAAAAGTAAAAAAAATAACAGGAGAATACGCTAGAAAAAAACATGGCAGATTACTAAAAAGTCTTATGCAGTGGGCTTTTGTTGTACAACACATAAAATTGAAAAACCAGTAAAGAAAAGATTGTACATTAAGTAAAAGAAATGCACATAATATGTCTAACATCAACTCTATTATAGCAGATATCCAGGTCTAGATTCTAAATTGAATCGACCTGAAAAATGAAGAGGCCACAGGCCTAAAATGTATTACATTTAAATACCACTTAAAAATGAAATTTTGAGTTGCTACAGGACACAATGTCCTTGTGTGTGTTTGTGCATTTACTGTGGATAATGTATAGAGTTTGTGTACATCTAAGTGTATACATATGTATATATAATATTTCAGTTTCCCCCACCCTTTATTCACGTTCATCTCCTAAGGCAGTCATGTTTACTCACTAATTCAATACCTGTTTTTTGGACTATTTCTATGTGCCAGACACTGTTTTAGGTGCTGAAACACACAACACTAAGAAAAACCATTAGCTAATATGGTTCTTTTATTCTGACAATAATAAATTACTTTAACTGAGAAGTGTTCTGACTTCATAACATAGGTAGTAGGCCTTGCTTTCTTTCAGCTTTCCTGCAGAGTATTCCTGAAGCTAAGGAAAAAGAGATTTATATGTACTTTTGAAGAGTTCTTCCATTTTTGTTCTACTCCAGTACATCTTTCATTGATGCCTTCCACCCACCATTCCACTGCTACCATGCCCTGTCCACAACAAAGGAGTTATCTGTACCAGGGCAGCTTTCTGACACGTTCAAAGAGGAGAACCTTAAAGTAACTTTTATTTTGGATTTTTCTCAAAGATCCATGACAAGAATGTGAACACAGAGCATTTATTTGGGAGCTGATCTCAGAAAGCAAAATGAAGTGGAAAAGTGTGACAGGCCAGGGAGACAAGCCATGAAAGGGTTCATTAATGGGCTATGGCTGTTGGATGTAATAAATTGTCCATGAGCACTTGTTGTAGCTGCAGCTGGATACTGTGTTGAGTGGGCAACAGAGGTGCATTCCCCCATAGACCTTCTAAAAGTGTGGGTAAAACATACCTTAGAATTACTTCACCGAAGTCCAGGAGGTATGTCCAGGAGAAGAATGATGACCTCCTTGAGGGAGACACAGGAAGGTGTCTGTGGCTTCCTGTAGGAAGCCATCCATGTCAATAGAAGACATTTGAGATGCACTGAGGGATATGTCTGGGCTACCCACAGAGCAGAGCAGCAGGAAGAGTCACTGCCCTGTGACTATGCAGAAGAGTAATGATGTCTTTGTTCCAATTTTCTGTGCCCCATATTTCTTGGGCACCAAACCAATGCAGCTTGGTCCTTGTACACCAAAGAACCTCAGGTGAAAATAAGGCTCTCTCTCCTTTGCACCCAGGAGTTTCCTGGGCTGAACATAGGAAATGGCACCATGCTATTTTTCCCATCACAGTTTTTTCTATCCCACTAATAAGAAAACCAAATATTTTTTAGCAAAATAAAACAAAACAAAATGGAAACCTTGGGCATGCCAGGATACCTCAGCAGGTTGCGTGCCAGCCTTGCAACAACAAGGTACGGGAATCAAATCCCAGCCCCTCAGCCTGTGTAAACCCATGTGCTGAACTGGTGCAATGGTAACCAATGGAATGGAGGTGAAGGTTCTTATCTCCTATGTAGGAGGCCTCAAGTTTGGTTCCTGCCCCATGCACCCCCACATCCACCTGTATGGAATGAAACTGTGCCAAAATTAATGATGTATAACTATGGAGACTGCTCTGGGCCCTCCCCTTGCCCCATCACCTTCTCTCAAAACAATAAAATAAAATTTAAAACAAAACAAAACAAAAAGAAAACCTTTTTTAATTATACTTCTTGTGGTTCCATCACTGTATTTTACAAACATGTGCAGACAACTTGCCTCCATACAATTTTGGATTGGAATTGGACCTCAATGCAATGCATGTGTGAGTGAGTGAGTGAGTGAGTGAGTGAGTATCCCATGTGAAATGCAAAAAGTAATATATGATGTCAATAAAACTGTATTCTATCTTACCATTAAAAACTAAGAAAGAACACCAGACTATAATACAGAACAGATGCCATTACTTCAAAGTTAATGCACTGTAAATGGTTTTTTTCTTGGGAGAATTTTTGACACTGAGTAAAGTTTAAAAACAAGAACCTTAGTAGTTGGCTACTGCATAGTTGCTTAACTTAAAGTCCTCATTTAATTTATAATCCTCAGTGAAGTTTTTGAATTTCTGCTCTTTTGGAGAGATTCAGCATGAATAGCTTTCTGGAATTTTGACTATATTTTTTCCTGAACTTCTATGTGTTTGATTCTAGCTTTCAATTTTGGGTGAAAAACAATCTTTCAGAAAAAGAGATCTGTTGTCTAGAAGACCATTTTTTCCAGTTGCTCGGTA
>PVKE010015012.1:0-34095 GCA_004027555.1 Craseonycteris thonglongyai
GAATCAGCTCCCCTTTCATCACCATATATTCGGTGCCCACTCCCACCTCCCCCCATAACTCCCCCTCCCCCCTCCCCAGGTAACCACCAAACTATTGAGTGTGTCCATAATGCTGGTGACCACTTCCACCTCCCCTCCCACTCTCCCTCCCCCCTCCTCCCCTTCCCTCAGGCAATCACCAAGCTATTGAGTGTGTCCATAGGTCTCTGTGTCTTTGTTACTTTCAATTTTATATTCCACCTATAAGTGAAGTCATATGTTTCCAAAAACCACAATGTTTTTTTCAAATCAAGCATTCACTCCGCAATTGCCCATTTTGTTTAGTTGTCATGTCTGCCTTTAAACTTCTTAATTTCATTACTTATCTGACATTCTTTGGTTTTGCATGGGTTTGAGGACTTATTTAAATTCCCGTAGTATTCTTATCACAGTGTCAGTCTTGCTAATCTTTGGATTTGGTTCCAGTGGTCAAAATGTGAATCTTTTAAAATCATAAACCAGAGAATTTTTTTGAAATTGAGACTGTTAGTAATAATCTTCCTCTAAAACTTTTCCTAAGGAAATCCATAATGGATTCTTAGTGGTTAAAAATGTATGGATTTCACTGGTACGGTTTGCATATCAGGAAACTATATCAGTGCATTAACTTAAACATTCTTTGTTCTAGAACTGAGGGCTTCTTGGGAAGCCGGGATGGCTCAGTGGGTTAAGCGCTCACTTTGCAGCCCCAGGGACCGAGGATCAAATCCCGGCCCCGGCCTGTGTGGACCCATATGCTGAACTGGGGAGTGCCCCCAGTTCAGTTCTCACTGGGGTGAGACCCCGGCCCAGTTCCTGCCCTGTGCAGCCCCACTCCCACCTGTGGAATGAAACTATGTGGAAAAACCAATGATGTGCAACTATGGAGACTGTTCTGGGCCCTCCCACTTCTCTCTATCTCTGTCTCTATCTCTCTCTCAAAAACAATAAAAAAATAATAGAACTGAGGGCTTCTTGAATTCAGTTTAGAACCCGTGTTCATATGATCATAATTATATGCGCTTTAATGTGAAATTCTCCAGAAGCAGCCTGTCTGCAGAATTTTTGAGACAGTAACCATGCTATAACTGCTATCACCATCAGCTGTTCTCATTGAAGTTTTACTCAATTCTAGAACCCTTGTGTACTTCTGCAATGACTACTAAACTTTAGCTCTTTTGATTTATTATCTCTTAGAACTGTCAGATTAACAAGTTCCCAAAGCTCTGTCCCTTGGAATAGGTGGCCAAGAAACTGGCTGTCATACTTTTGAATATTGACTAAGCAATCGCTTCCCTCCTATAGTCAAATAATTACAATAGGCCTTTTATGGTCAGTTTTAATTTTCTCAAGCATAGCCCCAGATTTATGGCAATTTACTTTTCCATTTATGCCAACTACCCTAACTGAAAGCAGATTCTTAATAACTGTTAGATTAGTAGGCTAATTACCTCTTTGCTTATAAAATGCTTATTAAGAACTACTTCTGATTCTGTAGTTAAATTGATCTGGGAGGACCCAGAGCAGTCTCCATAGTTGTATGTCATTAGTTTTTGACATGGTTTCATTCCACACTGGTGGGCAGAGGCCATGCAGGGCAGGAACTGGGCTGGGAGCCTCCCTCAGGGAAGCACGCCCCAGTTTAGCATATGGGTCCACACAGGCTGGGAATTCAATCCTCAGTCCCCAGAGCTGCAAAGCGAGCACTTAACCCACTGAGCCATCTGGGCTTCCCCAAGTGTTCATTTTCAAAATTGATAATACTGCCTCAGTTTTCTCAACTCTAATAGTAATAATAGTATTTCATTGGGTGATTGTAAGGATTAAATGTTATAACCGGTGTGAAGCACTTAGCTTAGGGCCTGGTGCCAATAAACATTTGTTATTAATTAAATGTTAGCTTCTTTTGTAACATTCAATAGGTGTTATTTGCTATCTGATATTTTCTTATGGAGAAAATAACAATTGTTTGCAGTTTGGGAGAGGTTCTAGGGCAGGGGTTGGTAACCATGGTCGGTTTGCCAAAGCTGGCCCACATTACCAGTTTTTACACATCCCACAAGTTAGAATGTCTTTTAAATATTTTAATGGGTGTCAGGGAATGAAAAGAAGATTTTGAGACAGAAACTGAAATGTCAGTGTTCCTAAATATGTATTGGAACACAGCCGCATTTATTCACATAGGAATTACGTATGGCTGCTTTTGTGGGTACAACAGCATAGATAAGTTACAACAGACTTTGTGGTCTCAAAGCCTAAAATTTATAATCTGGCCCTTTACTAAAAAGACCCCTGTTCTGGAGTACTCTGACATTGATCTCAGAAGTTAATAACCAGTCACCTCGGTGCCTACCATATGGCATAAAATATTACAGCAGTCTCTGAACTTAATGGTCAGCAGAGCCCCTAATGTCTTACTAATTTTTTTCACAGTGTCACTTGACCAAAGAAATACTTATTTCATTTATTAAAATAAATTAATAATAGCAGTTTGTGCAGTGTCCAACTGATGTCACTATGCATCTCTCAAAACTTTAAAATATCCCATAGTGCCCTTGTGATACTTCCCTGGAACTCTTTCAGTCGCATTTTATAAACTGGGGAATGCTATATACCATGTGACAATTTTCTTTCCTTTTTTTTTTTTCTTTATTGTTAAATTTGTTGGGGTGACTGGTTGAATGTGAATTTTCAACACTATTGATAGTGATTCATTACAGAAAGTATCAGGGTAATAACAGTTTTGTCTGTGAAGTAGCTCTCTGACATGAGAGGTGCTTTAACAATCTATTAAACTGCTAATTATAGCAAACTTGGGCAATAAATATGTAAGAAAGGGGTATTTTTGTTGTTGTTAAGTATCTATATCCTATGCCTGTAGCAACTAGTTGATTGCTATATTCACCCACCTATATTTAACAGTGCTTGAATATTTAAGTTCTGTAAGTGAAATCAGTGAAATGAACTCGTTAAAGATAACAGTTTTTATTTGGTAGGGATGTTGGAAGGAAATCCTTGAAAATAAAATAAATGTCTGTACAAAAAATAATTTTTAGTTGAAATGTTTAAGTTAATGTTTAGTGGAAAAATCAAGCAGTAAATACAAGGTTTTGATATTAAAAAATATTACTGAAATAAGTATAATTAGAAAATATATCAATTATGACTTTTTTATTATGTTGGATTTTAAAATGTTTAACCCAAGTATATAAATGAAAAAAAGAAAATTCATGTGCCATATTTTGTTCACTTACATACTATAATATCTCTTCTATATGCCTTTTAACTGCTTTAGAAATTTTCCTGTTAGATTCTTTTCAGATTCTCTTATGCTGAAAGTAGAATTTATTCCCAGTGACTTTCAAATATTGGGTTATTACCCAGTGACTTGGCTTTAATTTATTATTAAATTACTTTTAAAAAGAAAAAAGTGTGTTTTGCTCATAACTTCCTTTTCTGTTTTCACACTTTCAATCTTTCTCTCTTTACTTGTCTTATTTTAATTGGCTTCAGTATGATTTCATTGCTCCTCTCACGCCTGGCGTAGAATCAGTAGCTCCTGCATCATGGAGGCAGGGCTTGCGCAAAACTGGCATTGTTCTTGTGCCCAGTAAGGGTGAAAAATCTATGGTGAGGCATTTCTATGTGCAAGGGTTTATATTAGGTTACAGCATAACAAGTTTAATATGAACATTGCTTCCAAAGATGCATGGTTTTAAGTCCTTATGGTGTGCTCATTTCTGTTCTCTGTATTTGCATCATAATTTTTCTGCGTGATATAAAGTGTGGTGGAGTGTTTTTTCTTAAATCTAACTTATGGAAAAGTAGTTCATTCCTTTTTCAGTTTTAGATCTTTACACTTTTGACTAAGACATTAACCTACTTAGTATAAGTGTTTCTCCTGAAACTATTAACTGTAGAAATTTTATCTGTGAACTTCATTCCAGCTTAAGGATAGATTGGTCTTGATAATTCTTTTTTCTTTTTTTGAAAAATAAAATAAAAACAGTTTCCAACCTCAGCTACAAAAATTTCTTCCAAAGAAGAAGAGAGAAAAGATGAATCTCCTGCGTCTTGGAGGTTAGGACTCAGAAAAACTGGCAGTTATGGTGCACTTGCGGAAATCACAGCATCGAAAGAAGCTCAGAAGGAAAAAGACACTGCAGGTGTCATGCGTTCAGCTTCAAGTCCCAGGCTTTCCTCCTCTTTGGATAATAAGGAAAAGGTACTCTATGTCACAATCTGGTGTCTGTAAAACTCCATAATTTGTTTTCCAGGAACCTCAAATCTGGTGGATTTTTACTATGTATTATGAGATCTGTGTTTCAGCTTAGTTCGCCTGGTTTAATGTAGCTGCCTTAAACAAATATCTATGTGGAATTATAAGTATTGGAAGGATCAAACTATACTTAATTAAAGGAACTCTTTATCCTACTTGAGAATTTATAATAGAGTATCAAGAAGTATGTTTATTTTATTAGGAAAGTTTTCCATAGTTTAGAAACACATTTATTCTAGTATGTGAAGTAATTTTTATTTTGAATATTTTAATACTATATTTTAAAGGATAGAATATCAAGGTAGTGAATACCTTATATCAGAGATCCCCAGCCTCTTTGGCACCAGGGATTGGTTTCGTGGAAGGCAGTTTTTCCACGGACAGAGATGGGGAGTTTGATGTAAGTCTGGAAGCAACTGATTTATTGTAGTCTCTGTGCAGTCAAACTTCTCTGCAGGGAAAGCCGGGATGGCTCAGTGGGTTAAGCGCTCACTTTGCAGCGCCGGGGACCAAGGATCAAATCCCGGCCCCGGCCCGTGCAGACCGATGTGCTGAACTAGGGAGTGCCCCCAGTTCAGTTCTCTCTCTGTCTCTGTATCTCTCTCTCTCTCTCTCTCTCTCTGTCAAAAAAACAATAATAAATAAATAAATAAACCTCTCTGCTAATGTTAATCTGTATTTGCAGCTGCTCCCTAGTGCTCATCACCACCTCAGCTCTACCTCAGATCATCAGGCACTAGATTGTCTCAAGGAGCGTGCAACCTAGATTCTTTGCATGTGCAATTCACAGTAGGGCTTCCACTCCTATGAGAATGTGATGTCACCACTGCTCTGACAGGAGGTAGAGCTCAGGTGATAATGTGGTAATGTGAGCAATGAGGGGTGGCTGTAAGTACAGATGAAGCTTCAGTCACTCTCCTGCCACTCACTTCCTGCCATGAGGCCTGGTTCCTGACCGATACCGGTCTGTGGCCAGGGGACTGGGGATGTCTGCCTTATATAAGTGATTGGGACTTATCAGTAAGCTGTATTTGAGACCTTATTTCTCTGGAATAAATAAGAATAGTTTACTTTATGATACTTTATTACTTTAATGTGTTACAGAAGTCTTAGAAAAAGTGGAGGAATTTTTTTTTTTATGTTAAAATATCTAATTCTAAATAAAAAGAGAAAGAAAAGAAAATTAGTTTGCATAGACTGTTCTTTAGTGCTTGTGGTGTTTGACTATTGACAAACATCAATGTTAGAGTTTAGCTAGGAACTATGAAAATACTATAAAGTAACCTGTGATGGCTGTGTAATTATACATTGTTGGATACTCTTTAATGTCTTAGGAGAACCTACCAGTATAAACATCACACAGATTTGTTTTCACTAACTTTTTTTTCTGTTGTGTAGGAGAAAGATAGTAAAGGAACTAGGCTTGCGTATGTCGCACCTACAATACCAAGACGACTAGCCAGTACATCTGACATTGAAGAGAAAGAAAACAGGTGGATTCACTATGATTTGCTTTATGTTTTTACTATAACATCTTTATTATATAGCATGAGAGCTAAAGCATGAACATTATTGTAATTGTATGATAGAGATCACGGGAAGAGGTAGAGGGTGTTCCTGATAAAGAGAAAACCAAGTACTCAAGAGGTTCTGACTTGGTATGTTCATGAAATAGCAAAAAAAAGTAATGTGGTTGGAACAGAGTGAGGGGACAGTGATAGCAGAGGAGGTCACAAACTTGTACACTGTCTCTAAGTATTTGGAACATAGAGAAAAGGAAAAACAACAAGGGAGAAAAAGTTCTTAATTTAGTTTGTTTTCATCTATTTTTCAGCACATAGTGTGAGAGCTTTTTAATGTAGTTGTACTCATGTTATAGCATACAATTTTGCGTCTTGACTTTTTTTCGTCTTAACATCTCATACAGAGTCTTATATGCTAATACATATTTTCAGTTAGCATCATTCTTCATCACTACATAATGTTCCATAGAATAGATCTGCTGAGGTTACAGTAACCATTTCCTCTCCTCAAACTATGGACATTTAAATTGTCTTAATATTTCTTGATCATGAATTAATCAATATCCATTTCCTCTCCTCAAATTATGGACATTTAAATTGTCTTAATATTTCTTGATCAGGAATTAAACTTTTGTAAACATCTTAATTTTTCCCCTATAATTAGGATTTTACCTTAGGGATAGAAGCTTAGAACAGGAATTACTTTCACATCTTAAGTATTCCAAAATGTTGTCCCAAGAGATTGTTCTAGTTTCTATTTCTACTAATGTTTATTAATTAATAAACAGCTTAACCATATTTATAAATTATCTACCAGACTCTGAAGGATATTCTTTTCACAGAGACTCTTTGAGTTTGCGAACAAGTAGTTCTTATACAAGAAGAAAATGGGAAGATGATCTCAAAAGGAATAGCTCAATTAATGAAGGATCAACCTATCATAAAAGGTAATAGTATAATTAATTAAAACTTATGTATTTCATTAAAAAATATGAGGCAGTTGGTTTGGACCCCATAATTTTATGTCATTAGAATATATGTCCTTTTCTTAAATATATCATTTATTGTTTAAATAAAACTTTATCTACAGAAACAGAATATATATTTAAAGATGGGTGAAAGTTTGCTCTTACAAATGTCTTTCTATTATTACAGTGAGTCCTCAGATAAAGTCAGTAGTTTCTGCAACTTTTAAGTGAAATGCCATAGACCAAAACCAATTTTACCATAGGCTAATTAATATAAATGAAAGTTACGTTTCTACGGCATATCATCAGTGTTATAGTCACACGATGTTGAGCAAAGTGACATTATTTGAGGACCTGCTGTATATATATTTGATTAAAAATGGTATGTTATACAGTTGACTAGAGCCTTTGAAATGCAGTAGATCAGTTTCTTAATTGATCTGTTCATCATTGGGTAACCTGGAAAGTTATCACTTATCTTAGACTTCAGAGCTATGGAAATGCCTTGAATTAGAATATTGGTAATATCATATGGGGGGTGGACGGGCTATAAATTATTCCTCTGCCAAAAGCAACCAAAAAGAAGAGTAAAAGACAGCCAAACAAGTATACTGTAGGTGTGGGTCATTGCTAGCGATGTGACCCACTGCTGAAACAGTTTTCACAAATGTCGAAGTCTTACCACAAGTAAAACCAAACCAAAGTGGTTCTCAGATCCATCCTAGCATGACCATCTGATCTGGAACAGTCCCAGAAGTGTAAGGAATCAGATCAGATCATCTTTGAATCTTGTTCAGGGAGAGGTGGAAGCAGTAAAATGATACACTACCAAATTACTGAAATCATCTGACTCTAGCAATTGTAGATGCAACTCTTGGTGCTGGAGCTGGTGGTGTATTTAGGAACACAGTTTTTTAGATTTTTTTCTAGATTTGTGAATCTGTATAATCAATGTATAGACATTAATTATAGAATACACATACAAACACATCCTATATAGATATGACTCTTTCCTTTAGTTGCTCCTTTGGTAGAAGACAAGATGATTTGATTAGTTCTAGTGTTCCAAGCACCACATCAACACCAACAGTTACCTCTGCAGCCGGGCTTCAGAAAAGCCTGCTTTCCAGCACAAGCACTACTACAAAGATCACAACGGGTTCTTCCTCTGCAGGCACACAAAGCAGGTGAGTCACAGATGCAGTTTGTGTTCAGGCCTACTGTGTGCTTATGTACGTGCATGCATTTTTGTTTAGAAGATTGTGGGGCTCTGGATTTTTTCATTTACCTCATTAAGATTATTTACAAACAAAAATTTATTCCAAAAAGAGGCAGTGATGCATGTCTGGGGGAAAAAATTAAGTTCCTGAATTACGAACTTTCCTTGAATTAGGCTGCTGAAAATATAAATTTCTCTCTCTCAGCTCTGGGTGAGCTTTTTTGTTTTATAGATGAAAGCTGTCTTGCCTTGTGTTTTAAAAAAATCCATCCCTGTAGTCACGTTTTCAGCTGCTAGAAAGTGCTTTCATTGTTTAGCTGTTTTCCTTTTCTCTTTTTGTGTTGCTGCTTATGACGCTATAGTACCTCAAATCGTTTGTGGGCTGAGGATAGTACTGAAAAAGAAAAGGACAGTGTTCCTACGGCAGTGACCATTCCTGTTGCTCCAACTGTTGTAAATGCTGCAGCCTCTACCACCACCCTGACTACAACTACTGCTGGCACTGTTTCCTCCACATCAGAGGTCAGGGAGAGACGCAGGTGTGTAAAGGTCCTAATAGGACTGCTGGTATATTTTGCCCGGTGATGAAAGTTCTTTGTTTTGTTTTTTAATCTTGTGAAGTTGGTGACCATCTCTCTGGTAGGTTAGTAAATACAGCAACCTGTATCAGCTGAGAACTATATAAATTGATACAATTAGCCATTATTAGCATTTAGACTGATAACCCACCTCTAACAGAATTGATGTTTTTGTTTAAAGGCAGTGAACCCAGCAGTTGTGTCCTTGCATAGCCATGTTAGTTTCTTTGGTGGTGGTTTTCATTCAAAACATTTTTGTGATGAGGATCTAAACACACATAGTCACACTCATGGAAAATCAGATGTAAAATGACAAAAACAGATTTGTTTTTTTCTTATTGTTTCCCCCCATTATTAAGAAATCTGATGGATGTTAAGACTGTTTTTGTTAAAATTTTTATTTTAAGAATTTCTTGGTGAACAAAGCCAAGAAATGTATAAGCCAAATAATTTTTACTATGTTAATACATTCACTTAGTTTTAATTATGTACATAGACAAGGACTCATTAAATTTTTTAAAGAATCTGTGAATTACTGTCAGTGGTATCAAATCATAAGCGTGGAAAAGAACTTATCTTTTGTGATATCCTCGATTTACAGAAGGAAACAGATCCAGAGAGATATTAAGTGACTTTTCTACTTTTATATAGTTAGTATGAGAGCTAAGCCTAAGCTAAGATTACAGAACAGTCAGTGCAGTGATTCTTCTGTATCGCGCATATAGCAGAGTTTTTTCCTCCCTCTTGAGAAAGAAGGAAATCTTAGGAAACTAACTATGAACTTTTTAATATTTCAGTTTTACAAAGTTGAATTACTATATAACTGATATTTTTCCTACTAAAAATACCAACCTGATTTAAGTTGGTTTTATTTCTGGCACATTGTGATCTAAATAGTCCTATGCATCCTTTATCTCTGGTGCCTGGCCAAGTGCATCCATATGATAGGATCCTGACAGTAATATTTGTGGTGAATACATGAAAAGTAACAAAGTGTTGTACTTTTAAATGTTAAATATTTTCTTTCCTGTCATTGCCTTTTTAGTATCAGTGTATTTACATTTTATCTCTATTTTAATGGTGAAATTTGTGATTACTGCTATAATACCACAAGTGGTTTGGCTTTTGTGATTTGGAACAAGTATAAGTCATATCATATTTGAATTATTTTTTTCTTTATTTCTCTGTAAACTTAAGTCAGTTTTAGATTTTTGAAGTGTTCTCAATAAGACCATATAGCCAACAGAAATTAAAAGAGTCTAAGCATCCATCATTCATTTCTAGTGAAAATAAATTTGAGGGTTTTGCTTTTATGGGACCAGAAGTGGAAGGAGGTTGAAGGGTAGAAATGGTCAAGAGTCCTTGGGTTTTTTCCTCCTTACTCTGCTTTAATCCTAAAGTTAAGAGTTCTCTCTGGATCAGAATTTCTTCTGTAAAATGAGGTGTTTTCTTTATATAATTTTTAACTTCCAGAATTCTTATCTCTAGCATTTCACAATTTTAAAATTTTTTCCAGTGACAAAATTCTGTGAAGTTCCACTCAGAACCATCTGTTGTTTTAGAACAAATTATGATTCTTAGTCTCAGATTTCTTTTATTTTTTTTATATTGTTGGAGAGAATTCAGTTTTAACTTTTTAGAATTAATCCTAGAAGATTGTGAATTAATATTTGAAGATATTGTAAAGACAGAAAATTTTAGTAGCATAACAAAATGTGTCTGTTGACATTTTGCCTGATCTCTATTACAGAAATTTTGTTTGTCTAACCTTGTGTCAATGACTTTTGCCAGTAGTATTGTTTGTGTTTTGTTTCATGTCAAACATTTGTTTGCAATTTTGAATATATTGTTGGCCTCTTGTGTTTGTCTTTTAATCAAATGCTGTTAACTTTTTTGAAATGTATATGGTTGAAAATTTGCCCTCAAAATGTATATATGATGATTTAATAATACGTTGTGGCTGACAAAAAATAAGTCAATACATTTGTGCCACTTTAGGTACACTTACATATGTATTTTTGGATATTATGTAAAGTTATCATGCACACTATTAAATTCCATTATATTTTAGAATTTTTATGTTTTTATTGATCTGGATTGGATGAGGAGTCCTGTTTTTGCTAGGATTTCCATGGATTAATTGGGAGTGGGGAATAGGGAAGAGAAGCGAAGCTAGCTTTAAATAGATGGAGCATGGTAACAAATTCTTTCATTGTTTAAGTATTTCTCATTCTCTACGGTTTTTTTCAAACTGCAAGATTTGCAGCATGGATGCACATGAAACTGTTGCTTTAGTGAAACTTCTCTTTCACCATTTTCCATTGGCTCAGCAAGCTCCCATTTGCTGATTTATCTTCCCTCTGGAAGGGAAAAATGCTGAGTGAAACAGGAGTTGGTATTCAGGTTCTAACAGATGTAATTTGGTTGACTAACCAAAATATAAACATAAGTCAATATAAATATTTCAGCCAATAGATTTCAGTGAAATAAATGTATATGAAATAATTGTATTTATTGGGGAAGAAAATCCTTAATTTGAAATTAACAACTTTTGGGTTGCTCAGAAAATAACAAATAGTCTAAGAACTAAAAGAGTACTAAGTAGTACACATATACCCTATGTAGTTATAAGAAACAGATTCAGTATGACAGAATGATCTAGTAAAGATTAAGGCAGCAATGGAGGTTGACTGGTATATAATACTGTGTTTTTAATGATCAGCTCTTTGGAATTAAAAATACATAAAATGTATGAATTATTTTTCTTTTCTACATCCTATTCTTAGAGGTCTGCTCTGTATAGGCACCCCAAGGATGAAGAAAGGAACTGAATTTCAAATGGGGACTGTCAGATATAGGAAATATATGTGTTAGAAATTCATAGACTAGATTTTTATGCTAATTTTTGGCAAATGTATGGAAAATTTAAATGAGTAGATTTTACAAGTCTTTTAACTATTATTTTTTATCCCCCTAATCTGCATATATTAAACTAGATATAATAAACAGATTTATTAATTTTCATGGCAACGTGAAACTATTGAAAAAGAATCTAGGCTTCTTGAAAGAGTGTGATGGTTGATTAGTGTGTTTGCCATAGGATGAAAGGGAAAGTGGCAATGCAAATTTCCTTGTTCTAAACTAAATATGAAAACGTTTACCATATACATAGGAGTTAGAATTCAATCGTTCATGTTCACTTTTAAAGTAGTTCATGAAATGCTGAAGTGATATGCAGCCATATGGGCTCCTTATAAACTTTTTGTTTAACCAAATTTGCTATCACATTTATATTTCATCTTCTTTTATTATTTTCTTTTTATCTGGTAGAAGTCCAAAAATTACATAGAAACAGTAGATGCATAAATACGTTAAATGAATGGATAAAAAAATAGTCATTGGACCATATTTTCCAGGCTGATGTCTCATGGAGCACTTGTCCTCATTTAATTGGTGTAACCACTAAAGGAAAGAAAAGTATTCGCTACTTAAATTATTTTGAGAAATGCTGGGTTAAGCACAGTTAAACCAGTTTCTTCCCTCAGTATACTTCTCAAACCTTTTACTATGTTGTGATTTTCCTGGAAAAGGTTAGAAGTTATAGCATTTTCCAAATTAACAAGTTATCATATTTCAGAGTTAATGTTTCTTAAATTAATAACAAGTTTATTGGTTATTCTCCTTTTATATTACTTGGATAAGTAATATAAAAAATCATTAGCATTATCAAAATAGAAAGTATCTGCTATATCTAAATACTTAAAACTCTAGAGTAGATATATAGACAGAATAAATAGATAAGAGAAAGCCCTGAAGTACAAAAAGAAAACTCAAGTTATATTGATCACTGGAGGGAAGTTTTCTTTTTGTATTGCAAGGCTCTCTCTTTGCTTGTTCAACCCTTTAATTAACTACTTAACTCTTTGACATCGATTTCATGCTTTTGAAATTGTGCCTCTCCTAAGACAGGATGGAAAATAGACTTAGATTATAAGATGAAATTTAGTGAAGATAAATGCCACGTCCTCTTTATATTAGAAAGTCAAATTGCCCAAGAGTAATGCTGATTTTAAAGCAGTCCATGTATAACACTACTTGAATTTTTAGAGAGCTCAAAATGTGAACATGAGTACGATGTCTGCCAAAAACATCATCACAAAATGTCCAGAGACAAGAGTTCGGGGAGTGCTGCTTCCTCACTAGTCATCCCATATTCTGAGTGTTGCATTCAGTCTAACCATTGTATCATAAAAAGATATAGACTGGACACAGTCAGTAGTTTAGTGGTTACCTGAGGGTAAGGAGGAAAGTGGGTGGGAGAGCTGGGTAGGGGAGTAGGAGGGGGGAATCATATATATGGTGATGGAAAGTGAGCTGATTGTGGGTGGTGAGCACATGATGCTATGTATAGACAATGTAATGTAGAATTGTACTCCTGGAAACAATGTAATTGATAACAATCAATGTCACCCCAGTACATTTAACAGGTAAAAAATAAAATTAAAAAAAAAATAAAAAGATGTCGATGGTCTAGGCAAGCTTGTTCAACCTACAGCCCTCTTGTGGCCCAGGATGGCTTTGAATGCAGCCCCACACAAGTTCATAAACTTCCTTAAAACATTCTGAGATTTTTTTTCATATATATATATTTATTTTAGTTCTTCAGCTATTGTTAGTTACTGTGCTTTATATGTGGCCCAAGACAATTCTTCCAATGTGGCCCAGAGAAGCCAGAAGGTTTCCCTGGTAGAGTTTAGCCAGATAACTTCACACATCATCTAGGATGATGTTACAGGGAATCAGAAAAAGGACTAAGAGAAATGCTATTACATGGTGTTTTTTTATTTAAACCATAGTTAGAAGGAACTTGAAAAATATGATATGTTAATATGATTAGTTCTGTCTACTCTGAAAAATTATTAGCTTGCATTGTTGAATTTCAGTTTTGTAACCATTTTGAAGATGTTTTCTTTAAACCTTTTAAAATGCTAAACTGATGTTTCATTTTCACACATTTATATATAATTACATTCACAGGTATTATATCTCCAACTAAGAATTTTTATTTATTACTGTAGATCATACCTCACTCCTGTTAGAGATGAAGAGTCTGAATCCCAAAGAAAAGCAAGATCTAGACAAGCAAGACAGTCTAGAAGATCCACACAGGTATATTTAATGTATATAATATATAAAACTTCACAATAAATGACCTCTTCCTATTCACTTTTCTGTGAAAATAGTGATGTCAGTATATAATGTGAGTAAATCTTTAAAGATAAAGGTTGCTTTTAGCACTCTCCCTAACCTTTTTATATGATTACACTATTAAGATTACGTTTATTCTAATTAGCATATGCCTTTAGCTCTTTGAGTATTAATTTTTTTATTCCTAATAATACATCTGGCACAGAGTGTTTAATAAGTGTTAAAATGAATTAATCATATATGATGTGTAGTGATTACTAAAGAATTCTATGAATATTTGGAGTTCTGTTAGGTATATCGAACAGCTACTGTGCAAGTATGAGAAAATGTCACACAGACTAGTTACCATCTCCTTGCCTCCTCCTTGCCTTTCTAATTATATCTCATCTATCCCTTTGTGGCTTTCCTTTCTCCAGTTGAACAGTACCAAAGTTCAGATTCAACTTATTGATCCTTTTACTATCATATCAAGCTGAACTATTTGCTAGAATATTAATGTATTTTTTGTCTTTGTACTTCTTGAAATCCAACCTGTTCTTTAAGGCTTAACCTTTAAAGTTATTTCTTTACTAAAATTTCTGCATTTGTATACATATATAAAAACATAAATCTGTATAAATTTAGTATAAATAGTTTATTTTTGGCTTTTCTTTTTTTTTGCTCAACTTTTTGGGAATATTTATATTCATATGTTATTTCTGTCACCTCCTATTCTATTTTGTGAATTACTTAAATATAGAGACATATTTTCTCTCTTGCCCAGTACCTGTTATGCTTGCTCCTGATGGTTCTTCATAGGATGAATGTGACTTGTTAAGTAGAAATTGTTTTAATATGCAGACCAATTACAAATTATGCATATTTGACTTCTAAAACATTCATATTTAATTTAGCTACTTATAAAATACTTTTTTGAAACTAGCTGTAATACTTCTCATAATTTATCTTTTTTATGTGCAGGGAGTGACATTGACTGATCTTCAGGAAGCTGAAAAAACAATAGGAAGAAGTCGTTCTACTAGAACCAGAGAACAGGAAAATGAAGAAAAAGAAAAAGAGGAAAAAGAAAAACAGGATAAAGAGAAGCAGGAAGAAAAGAAAGAGTCAGAAACATCTAGAGAAGATGAATATAAACAAAAGTACTCCAGAACATATGATGAGGTAATAGTATGCCAATGATCATAGCTAAGTCAAATGGAAGAGCTCGTCCTTATAATTCTCAAAATATAAGAGAGATTTGTATACCAATGAACCATATAAAAGTACTTGAAAGGATTTTAACTAGAAATCTGAAATATTTTGACATTATTAGCATATTATTTTTACATTTACATGAATTTAAATGTGTATGTTTTTAACTGTACTTACTATTTTAAGTGGGTTTTAATTCTAATATTTTACAGACTTATCAGCGTTACAGATCAGTGTCAACTTCAAGTTCAACGACTCCATCCTCTTCACTTTCTACCATGAGCAGTTCACTCTATACTTCAAGTCAGCTAAACAGGCCAAATAGTCTTGTAGGTATAACTTCTGCTTACTCAAGAGGATTAACAAAAGAAAATGAAAGAGGTAAGAAGAACAAATCTTCAAAACTTTGTTTCCTTCAAATAATCCTTTGAATTGGGTTTTCCTAATTAATATTTCAACGGAAAGGAAACTTCATTCTAAGCTGGGAGTCCTTGTACCTAAATGATAAAGATGATCTTTGGAAATGAGAACAGTAGAAAATAAAAATAGAAAATTATATGACCTGGCATTGATATGTATATCTTTATAACCTAAGGTGTCACCAAAATCTTTATGTTTACCAATACAGAAAAGTCAGTATGGAAGAACTGGTGGTTGACTATTTCCAGGAGCAGCTTATTAGTGTTTTAAGTTGTTTATTACCAGTTATGTAATCATACCATTTAAATGTTTTTTTGTGAAATTGTTCTAACCTAAAATCACTTAACACATGTAATATACTTGTTAAAACAAATTGTTTTTATGCTTATTTCTTAAGAAATAGATTTCTTTTTTAGATATATTGGCATACTGGTACTCACTATTAACTTTTCCTATTATTTGATATAAACTTCCTATTTAAATTCTAATTAAGTTCTACTTTAACACATTAAGTCAGAGATGGCTACTAAATAAAATCATTCCTAATTGTAGGCATTTTATATTTTAAAAGCAAAATCTTATAATATTAGTCATGATAATAGCCATTATTATGTAAGATAAACTTCAAAAAATTAAGTTTTTTCCAATTTTCAGTTGGCTTTTCTTTTGTTGGTCATTGAGATATTTCAATTCTTTAATCCCCTAAGTTGAAAGGCCCACATAATGTTTATAAAAATTTTGATAAAAATTTTTTGATAATACTTGATAAAAATTCAGATTTCTATCTTCTATTGAATAATTGGAACATTTGGCATCACTAAGACTGAATTCTCACATGCCATCGGTTCACTGAAGCTGAGTAGTAGCGACCTCCTACCCCCTTGGAGTAATGCCTTCCTGACCCATTTTACACACTTACATCACTTGGATTGCCACTATAGGTGTTGGAGTTTGAGGTCTTTGCTCTGAACTGTTTCAAAAAGTAACTTAAAAATCTCTTCTTAATACTATAATTTTGAGGTGTCTTTTGCTATGACTCTTTGCTAATGATGCAAGGAGCCTTTTAAAAAGCATTCCAATGTTCCTTTATTCCATATATGTGTGCTTTTTCAAATGTATTCAAAAGCTCTGGTCTTCTAGTATATAAATCTGAAGCCATTTTAACTGTTCCAGAAAAAAAACAATTTTTAGACTAACATTTTTTTTTTTTAAGATTTATTTTATTGTTTTTGACAGAGACAGAGCGAAGTGGGTGGGCCCAGAGCAGTCTCCATAGTTTGCACATCATCAGTTTTCAACATGGTTTCATTCAAGCCAGGGGCCAAACCAGGGGGTGAGAACTGAACTGGGGGCATCTCATATGGGAAGCACATCCCAGTTCAGCATATGGGTCTGCACGGGCCAGGGCCAGGATTTGATCCTCGGTCCGTGGGGCTGCAAAGCAAGCACTTAACCCACTGAGCCATCCCAGCTTTCCCACATTGTAATTTTTTAACAGAGGGAGAAAAGAGGGAAGAGGAAAAAGAAGGAGAAGATAAATCACAACCTAAGTCAATCAGAGAACGACGGCGGCCAAGAGAGAAAAGAAGATCTACAGGAGTTTCATTTTGGCAACAAGACGTGAGAACCCTTTAAAATACAACTCCTAGATAGTGTGCTTAATTTTTTCTAAAGTACATACTAATAATTTTCTGTGTTCCTCAGGTTATATACTCTTTAGATCATTACTATGTATTTTTTGAGCCAAGTTACTAAATAAGAAAAGTTCTATGTAAAGGATAGTCAACAACTTATTAGATTTTTTGGCATTACTTAACAGCAGGAGTTCTGTCTTAATTTTGGAATAAAAATAATAATGACTGTTGCTTAGCATTCATATATTGATTTTTGTATAATAACTAGACTGCTCCCTTATCTTAGAAATTCTTGAAAAATGATTTACATTTAATCCCATTTTTATGAATATAAGATATACCGTACTTAATTATTTCCATCTCAAATGTTGCTAGATAGAAGCAATACTTTTTACTTACCAAATTATAACAATTAGTTTGCCTGGCATTGCTCTTCATAGCAGAAGGAAAAGAGATGTATGGGGTAGCACTCTTAATGTAAAATTTATACTTTGTTTTTTGGGTTTTTTTTTAATTAGCAAATAGTTTATTAGAAAGTACGTGGTTTCAGTGACAATAACAAATTCACTTGAACAGGATACAATGATCAGATCAAAAGAATAAATGTCTGCTAATCATCAGGGCTATCGAGTACAAATCCAAAATCATTCAGAGGCTGAATCTTAAAGATGATAGGTCCTTTTATTAGTCCATATGGAATAGTTCCATAGTATGTGGAATCAGCAGAATTCTGTAGATGATCACCCTATAACCAAACATGACCCCTTGGCACATTACTATGACTTTTAAAGAAATTTGATGGACTGTTAGTAAGAATTTTATCTTCTTCCAAACCAATTACTCTTTTACAAATATTTGATTTCGAATCACTTGGGCTTTTTGCAATCACAATATCTTTTATTACCTCTTTGAATATCATAAAAAGTGTCAGCTAAGATTTTTCACAAAAATAGTATCTGGATTTTGAATTGTAGGCTCCATTACTGGTTCAGAACACCTGACACCACCACCAACATATTCACAAACACGATGAGCTATACACAGCCATCCTGAATTGTCTAATCAGCAAGTCAAAAGTTTTTTTCAGGAACACCGTGAAGCATAATTCTGTCTAGATTCTGCCACTACTGGCCATAGGTCTGTTCACATGCAATTTTTAGGATAGTTACAAGGCTTATAGGAAAAAACAACTCATAAAGTAGTCATGTCCAACCTTTTGGCTTCCCTGGCCACATTAGAAGAATTGCCTTGGGCCACACATAAAATACACTAACACTGACAATAGCTGACGAGCTTTTTTTTTTTAAAGGTACCAAAAAAATTTCACAACGTTTTAAGAATTTGTGTTGGGCCTCGTTCAAAGCCGTCCTGGGCCGCAGGTTGGGCATACATGATGTAAAGCATGTCTCTAAGCATATATGGTTTTAGGATTCCTCCAGCCCCAAAGAACCCAGAAAGACTCACCCAGGACTCAGGTTGGCCTTTCCCACCTGGGCCCTGTGGAAGTCCCTATACTGTTTCAGTACAATGTGGCTACAGAAAGGCACACGTAATTTGTTTTTCCTTGTTTGTTTTTTTTTCACTTCCTGATTTTTCCCCCCATTTCTTTCTTTTAATTTTTAATATGGAATAGTTCAGCCATACAAAACTAACAGAAAAATATAATGACCCCACTCCCAGTATCTCTTATTTAAGCTAAATCTTCACCTCTTCCCCAACTCCCATATTATTGTGAAAGAAATGTTAGACATATATTATCTATAAAAATACAGATGTGTATTTTTAAGAGATAAGGATGTGTTTTTTTTAATTCTTAAAATTTTATCTTTAAAAAAATAAAAATAATCACAATCCATTATCACATAATAAATAACAATACCATGATCATGTTTATCAAATTATAAATAAATTAATACTAAAGCCTTAATATTAAATACCCAGTCAGTTTTAAGGTCTGGTCAATTCATGTCTGCCATAAGTAGTTTATTGTTATAGTTTTATACTTTACTGGTTTGATTAGGGTCTAGATAAAGACCATACATTATGATTAATTATTTCTCTAAAGTCTCTTTTAATCAGTAAGTTTCTACCTCCATTCCATTTTTTTTCCTTAAAATTATTTTCTAATGAACTGAGTTCTCGTATCCCTGAAGTGTAGTTTAACACATTCATGTGTTGTTGTTGTTTTCTGTTTTCTATCAGTTGGTAGTTGCAGGTAGAAAGTTGGTCAGATTTTGGTTCAATATTCTTTTGGCAAGGTATTTTTGTTTCTCCATCAGGAAGTACATAATGTATGTATGATTTTAATTAACTGCCCCATAACATTCTGATAACAGTAAAATAAAACCTCACAGTATTCTTAGCACTCTAACACGGTAATTTATTACTTAAAATTATCTTTTTTTTAATTGTTAAATTTATTGGGGTGACATTGGTTAGTAAAAATTACATAGGTTTCAGGTGTACAATTCTACAATACATCATCTATGTATCTTCTTAATAACTTCTGTATTAGGAATTTCATAGTCAAAGCTGTATTTTTTATAGCATAATATTTCTTTTTCCCCAGTTTTATTCAGACCAGTTCTCCCTTCAAAACGCCACTTTCTGGAGTCATACACTTGACCAGCATTATAAGGATCTTTCCTGAGATCCATGTTGGTATACTCATCCTGTTAATTTGAACCTGCATTGAACTGTGTTTTAATCAACTGTCAAAGCTTAGATCTCCTTTCCCCTTCATGACCACACATTTGAACCTACATTAGACAGCATACAAAAAGAAGCCAAGGGCTGTCAAAGAAAAGGGTGGTTGTATGAGGCACGTTTTTGCTTTATAGGTTCTTTTTCAGGACCTCTGAGCCTCCCTCTTTTTTTATTTCCAGTTTCTGTGTTCTTCCATGATATCACAATGCATAAAAACAAATCAGTTCATGATGTTGAATTAGTATATTTATATTAATAAAAAATACAGCAGCATTTATTTCCTTATTTCCCAGCCTGGTGTTCATATCGCGCGTGTGTGTGTGCGCGTGCATGTGCGTGCATGTGCGCGCGCACGCAGTTTGCTCTAATTCTTAGAACATTCTATAAAGTTTTTATCCTTGCTTTTTTAGATAAGGTAATTATGGCTGAGAGAAATTTAAAATAAATTTTCCCTGAGTCACATAACTGAAAATATCCCAATATGAAACTAGGATGATCTAGTTTTAAAACCTATGGTATTTTTACAATGAGCCTGAGCCAGATATCTTTGAATGCAGGTGTCTCCACACTCCCCCTTTTATTTTTCTTTCTTTCAGCCCCTAAGCCTTCTTAAGATGCTCAAGGTCTTCTAGGAGGATGTAGGGATTCTAAGCTTTTTGCCTGCTGAGACTTTGATTTTCTATTTGGTGTGCTATAAACGCCTAAAAAATCTCTAGATGGATGAACTACCATAACATAATAGTACTGTTGCATAAATCTTACCAAGCTTTTAAATCCAGCTTTTCTTGCTTAAGATAATGAATTTCCAGTTTTTGCTGCCTCATTATAGTTGAACAGCTAGCTAGTACTTATACTGACTATTAAAGTACATACAGTATCATTACAGTATAAAAGGGAATATCTTTTTAATGCTAGGCCTCCAGCTTCTTTATCCCAACATGGATGTGTTTTCTAAATAGGGTCAATAGGTAGATGGTCTTTCTTCACCATATGTGCTCACCTACTTCACTTGTGCCATGCAGACAAAATAAGCTTCTAACTAAATAGGGTAGGAAAACTCCCACTTAAAAATCAGTTTTCCTTTAATCCGTTTTCTGCTAGATATTTCTCAAGGGTCATTTTAAATTAGAAAAGCCATAAAGTATTTAAATATCAACTGTTTAAATTTTAGAGTGATGAAAATGAACAAGAACAACAATCAGATACAGAAGAGGGATCCAATAAGAAGGAAACTCAGGTAAAAAGCTTTACTGTTTGCATTTAGAAGTGCTCGTATTTTTTAAGGATTACTTTTTTTCTTGTGTTTATGTTTATTCATGCAAGACAGTTACTGCACACTATACCTGCTGGCTGGGGACAGATTTATCCTTGGTGCTCTGGGATCAAGGAGGGACTAGAAAGGGACACAGAGAGTATTAGAGGAAATGGAAGCATTCTGAATATTGATTATAGTGGTAGATTTATGGATATATACAAAACTGTCAAAGGTAATCATACTGTATACTGTAAGTGGATATATAGTTTATTAATATTCAGAGTTAAAAAGAAAAAAAACAAAAAAGAGAGATTAGTACCCCTGACCTATCAAAAGGTATCCAAAGGAGATCCAAAAGTATAATAGTAGATACTTTGCCAGACCTAGAGTTTAGTTTTGTAAATGGCAGAGTAAGACAGTAGGCCTTTTTAATTTTCTTAATGTTTGTTTAGAAATTAGTGTCTCTAAAGGACTTTTACATTCATTAGCACAACTGATCTTTCCCATAGTCTTTGAAAAAGGCATTTGTTTTCTCAGTACTGATGAAAAAACTAAGGCAAGTTTGAAAGACATAAGGTTGCATAGGTAATAGCAAGTGGTGAAAGTTTCTTCCTAATAGCCACCCCCCACCCTATTCCCTGTTGTTTGGCTGTGTAGTAAGTTGACATACCGTACTTTAAAAGGCTCTGTTCACATAGAGGTAGAACTGTACAGCACAAGTTAGTTCTAATAAACTCAGTACTGTCTAGCTTTAAATGGCATTCTGTGTCTTTTTCATTTTGACTTGGAGTTCCGAAATTGAGCTATTAAGATTTCCTTTAGTCATCAAGGATTTATAGTAGCATGAAATGACCAGAAGTTGGCAACCTGTGCTGAGTGACTATGGATATTACTTTTAGGGTTGTCACTTTAAACCCTTTGGCTATCAGTTGTCAACACTCCCCCAATTCACTTATGTCTCTTATTCATAATACTCTTTAAAAACTTGTCCATCATCTTTATTTCTCAGTGGTGTCCAAAGAATTCCCATCTTTCAGGGAAAAACAATGATGAGAAGGAGGGAATTAGGAGTAAATCATCCCCAGCTGACACATCTCGCTGCCTTATCACACACAGATCCCAATATCCAAGGAAAAGATATTTCAGTTTCCAAAGTTGTAACTTTGAAACATATTGATAAGTTGTGTTTTAAGTGTCGCTGTCAAAATTATACATGAGATACATTAAGGTTGAGTAGAACATTGTTTCTAAGAAGAAAAATTTTCTTAGTTCCAGACAATTTAAATAGTTTTTGTTCATTTTAAATCTAGAGTTGTTTAGATCTTGCTTTGTCCTAGCATTCTTTAAGTTACAAGTAACAGAAACCGCAACTCAAACTGGATTGAACAAAGGGAATTTATTGTACTTCAGTTTTATTACGCAGCCCTCTATGTCAGCTTCATCCTCAGGCTGGTTTACATCATGGGGCTGGGATTATAATAATTGACTTAGGCCACACAAGGTCCATCACTAAGATGTTTCATCCATTTTGCTCTAATGTGGGCTGCATACCATCTCACTAAAACCTAATGACTGCTGCACCATGAGGAAAAGGAGAAAGGAAGTTAAGACATTAACCCAGTGCTACTATCTGCCAAGTGTGCTGCTCTCTTGAAAATTTGTAGCATTAGCCCTTCCTTCCTTTCCTGCGAAAAAGTATGAGCAGCAAAATTCTTCTATGCATTTTCTGAAATAGTGTTGTTATCACCTCAGAAGAGTGTTAGATAAACTCAGTACCAGGTTTGTTATTAAACACACAGATTCTATAAACTGTAACAGTTTTGTTATAGACTCTAACCACATTGAAAAATTGTTTTCTGGTACCGGTATGTTCTCTTGTTTCACAGAAAGATAAATTGTCAGATGCCAAAAAATTCTTGAAAATTCTGAATAGCATATGAAGTTCAAGCTATCTCCCTTCAGGATATAAGTTAAAAGAAAATTAATAAATTTTATCACAGAAAATTTGCATTACTTTATCATAATAGTATTTCTTATTTCAAAAATGGGACTTCTGTCACTATAAGGTTATTATGATTCACTCTCATTAAGTTATTGGATGGCAAACCTTACCATCCAAAGGATATTAGTAATTAAGAATTAAATGTGACAATAAAGCAAGTAACCATTAAGAAAATATTAACAGTTGATTAAACATAAAACTAGAGTGTAGCAGAAATGACACCCTTATTAAAGTTGAGACACTTTTTTGCTCAGTTTTAAAAGTAAATAATCTTAGCCTTCTTTTAAAACATTTAAAAGATTAATATTTATATGGTGTTTTACACCATATAATTTATATATTTACAAAAGAAGAATTATAAATGGCTGGTAAGCTTGGCAAATGTATTTAATCTCAATAATAACCAAAGGTATAACAATATAAAAGTGAAATTGGCAAAGGTTAATAATGCCCAGATTTGGCATGATTAGTATTAAAACAGACATTTTTGTATAAGATTTGGGGACTGTTAATACACCCTTCTGTAGTTCAGTTTGGCAACACAAATCAGAGGCTTTGCAAAAAAGTTCATGCCTTTTAGCTTAGCAACTTTCACTTCTAGAAATTTTCCCAAGGAAATGAGTGAAGTGTACATAAAGGTAAATTTACAAGGTGTTCACAGCAGCATGGCTCTTAAAGCAAAATATTGAAAACACCCTAAATGCCTATTGGTAGGAAATAGATTAAATAAAATGTATTTTACATACATAGGTATTTTATGTGTTCACATAGGTATGAGTACAAAAATGGTGAGCATTGGTTATCCTAGGGGATTGGAAGGATGGGAAATTATAGAGGAACTTTTTATATTGTGGCACTTATGGTACTATAAGATAAATTTAAAAGGGTAGTTTTACCTTGGAAAGAGAATTATGAAACACAAGGAGCCAAGGATATTATGCTAGGTGAAATAAGCTGGTTACAAAATTACACGTACTGTTGTGGTTGCCAGGGATTGGGGATAGGAAGGCATATGGAATTGGTCACTGTATGGTTTCAGTTTTGTAAGGTGAAAAATTTCTAGAGATCTGTTGCAAAACCATATGAATATAGTTAGTGCTGCTGAACTATATATACTAGTTAAAAAGGTGGTTTAGACGGTAAATTTTATGTGTATTTTTTTCACCATAATTAAAAAAAAATTTTCTTTTAAGATTGATTGTTTGAGACAGAGAGAGAAGAGGGGAGGGCCCAGAGCAGTCTCTATAGTTGTATATCACTAGTTGTGACATGGTTTCATTCTGCACAGGTAGACGTGGGGCTGCATGGGGTGGGAACCAAACCTGGGGCCTTCCCTTTAGGAGGTGAGGACCCACGCTGCTGAGCCATCCTGGCGGCCACCACTTGCTCTGCAGTTCAGCATGTGGGTTTGCATGGGTCTAGATTCGAACCCTGGGCCTCGTGATTATGAGGCAAGCACTCATCTGTTGAGCTATCCCAGCTTCCCCTAAAATCACTCTTAAAGAAATAAAAGGCAGGATGACTTATAAAGACAAAGAAATAGAATTTCAGTGGTTTCTGTGATTGCTTAAATTTTAAATCAGTGATCCAGAGTGCTGCTGACTGAGGTGAAATGTGATGTTTTTGTTTGATACGTATACATTTTATTTCATGCATGGATGTTTCCCTGAATTTGAATATCTTTTGTGTCTGCTCCTTTTTTATTGATATATAATTAACAATATAGCATATCAGTTTCAAATATACAAAATAATGATTTGATATTTTGTGTATAGTGTGAAATGATTACGATAAGCCTAGTTAACATCCATCACCACGCATAGTTTTCTTTTTCTTGTTATGAGAACTTTCAAGATCTACTCATAGTAGTTTATGAATTTGAATATCATAAAAATTAAAATTTAACTTCAGAATTACTAAATTTTAATAAAACTAAAGAATAAATAAGATATTAGATCAAAAAAATAGTAACCAAGCACAAAATTGGTTTTGCAAAAGAAGTCTAAATAGACTGCAGTAAGACATTTTTAGTCCAAATTAGACTTCAGATAGTCCCAAAAGAACCCAATAATTTTACAGTGCAATCAAAGATAAATATAAGTGAAAATACAGATGTCTAAATTCATGAATTTAACACTCTTCTGAAGAGTTAGTTACCTTACTGAAAATTATTGATTCAGTGAATGTTTCAGTAAGAAGAGGAGCTAAAGATGAACACCCCCAAAAAAACTTTGGGCCCTAATAAGATGATTTTTATTCTATTAATTATTTTACCACTTACCGGTAGATAAGAAGAGTTATTAGAACTTTAATATAGCATACCACTAGCTTGGGAAAATGAAAATAATACTAATTTTCTATCCCCTAATTTCTAAACTTTTGAAATATGTATAAATGGATTTCCAAGAAAGTAAATATTAAGCAAAAATGTGTATGTTGTATGTAAAATACCTTGTTATTTATTTGTCTCTCATGCTATTTCCTCAGAAATACAAAAAAAAAAAAAAGAAAGAAATCATTGATTTGAAATGTCATGTAGTAAACTTGACATTTCTTAATGTAAATATGTTACTTTCTCCTACTGAGTGGGTATGTATAAGTAATGGATATATATCTTAGTCTCTAATTTTTGTTTCCTAAATAAAAAATAATGTAAGGTGACATAGGAATTCACAAAAGATGACTATAAATTGCAAAATGCATGGTGCATGTAAAAATGTATAGTAACTTTGTGTTCTAGAACTTCTTTTTAGGAACAACCACATTAAAGTTAAAATATACATAGTAAATAGTTGTTAGTTTAATAGTATGAAAACAGTATTGATATTATGTTAAATATACTTGATTAATCAGTAAGTTACTTTAATGAAAACAGAAATTTAGTGTGCCTATGTTTGCTTTTCTCTTTTTCTAGACGGATTCCATTTCTAGGTATGTATATTTTACCTCCTTTTTTACTGACCACCTTCTCGTTTTTATCATTTCTAAAAATATGTTATGAGATATTTAGGGATTTTCAAAGTTGACAAAAATATTTTGAGTAATAAAAATCTATTGATATTTAGATGTCCTAGTAATTGTTATTAAATTTTTCAAAGGCTTTACTTCTAGTTCAGTAATCACAGTAAGTCACGAAGAAAAAGATAATTTTTCTTGAATATTTGCAAGTGATAAATCTTAGTTTTCTTAAGCTTCCTAAGTTACTTCCAACAGTGACTATCTGATTATTAACTGAGGCTGATGAAACCCATCAGAAATTAGGTGTTCAGAATCTTCTCGCTTGTCTCTGCTTTAAATAAAAGAGAGGCAGTGAAGATTCTACTAAGGAGTATCATGCAGTTCAAACTGTTATGCTTTTTAGAGAACCCCCATATATCCTTGAATCTAGTCTCCATTCCATTTTTCTTACCCATAATTGTTAACCAAAACTTTGTAAAACCAAAAACAAATTTTTTTATATTCTGATAATTGTATTGAATTAAAATATAGAGGCAGTAGCATTTATTAGAAAAGGTAGCCTGAATTTAGAATCAGATAAGAAGAGAATTCACATTTACAAATGCGAAATGTTTTTCTTGTTTAGGACAAACCTGTTATTTGTTTCTTTGGATAGACTATATATCAAATCGAAGTACTAATATTGCTAATTTTAAAGCAAAATTATAACTTGAATAATGAAAAATGCTACCAATTGAAACTATCATTCACCATCAATTATAAACCAGGTTCTGATTTTACATATGTTAAAATGTTTTTTAAAATGTACAATATAAATTTTTTGAAATAATTTGTTATGATGTGAAACCAGTTTTGACTTAAGATATAGAAATATTTATTGAATCTCTTCCTCAAATAATGGAAATTAGTAGTATTAAAAATAACTTCCCAGTTATTATATGTTACAAAAGTTCATTAACCAGCAGATGAGAGAGAATGTTACCTACTATTTGGGACATGAAGTTAATATATACTCGAATGCATGTTAATGTAAGTTGTGAAAGCCTTTAATAAAGATTTTGACTTAAACTTATCTTTTGAAGATATGAAACCAGTTCTACATCAGCTAGTGATCGGTATGATTCCTTGCTGGGTCGCTCTGGAACATACAGTTACTTAGAAGAAAGAAAACCTTACAGTAGCAGACTAGAAAAAGATGACTCAACTGACTTTAAAAAGGTACCTGGATTACTTAGTTACATTTCATTTAAAATAATCTGTTTGATAAGATACATATATTGAGATGTTCCTAGAAACTCATAATGAAATTAATATCTTAAAATAACTTGCTTTAATTTTTAGTTTTGGGCAATTAATGATAGGTAGAAGATAATAGTTTTTTGTTTTTGTTTGCTTGCTTGCTTGCTTGTTTTTTAAAGGAATGGGGAAAGTACCTGGGACTTTATTTCGTATTTAAGTGTTTCAGATCAGTACTGTGATACTGTGATTATGCTGAAAGAGGGCACTAGGGTGAGTGTGTGTGCACGTGCACATACAAACAAAAGTGCACACACACACCTTTTTTATTTGTTAATAGAAAGCAGCCAAAGAATATGGCTTTTTTCTAGGAGAATGTGGTGTTTTTTTTTTCAGGTAACTGAAAAACTGTGTTAGCAATCAGTTGTTAATAATTAAGGATGGAAGTACTTAAGAAATAATTGAAAACTCAACGATCTAGGGTTCTTATTGTTATGAAGAGCTTGGAATAAACCTGATGTAGTTTGTTGGAGAAAAAGAAGGCTCGTGGAATTTGTACATGTCCCCAGATACACTGGGAAGTCAAAATATTTACAGAATGAAGGGGAAGAAGGGTAAAAACAGTATTTATTGTTTTTACTTTTCAATATATTCACCTTTAACTCTAATACACTTCTCAGATCTTTCAATTAGTTTACTTATACCCTCAAAAAAAGTACTTTGTTTTTGCCCTCAAAATTGCAGCTTTAATCTCTTCATCATCTATAAATTTCTTCCCTCAAAGCGCTTTTTTGCATATTTGGGAACAAATAATAATCAGGCAGAGCCAGGTCTGGACTGTAGGGAGGTCTGTTTAACGTTTGGAAGCCACAGTCATGAAGAGTAACCAGTGCAACATTACTCCTGTGCATAGGCATGTTTGTCCATTTTCTCTTCTTTCTCCTTCATAGATTCTGTTTCAGCAGACTGTAATAGTACTCTTCAGTTATTCTGACACCCTTATCGATCAGCAGGATACCCTCTGTATCCCAAAAAACAGTAGCCATGATTTTTCCAGCCAATTGTGACACCTTGAACTTCTTAGGGGGTGGCGTGCCCTTTTCATGCCACTGCATGGACTCCTGCTTTGACTCAGGCTTATGACCTCAAGTTTCATCTCCTGTGACAGTCCGGTTTAAAACTTTCATCTTTGTTGTCTCTGCAGAAGTCCAAAAACTGTATTAACACTCAACACTGTTGTTTTTGAAGCAGCATGAGCATTCTTGGTATCCATCTTGCACTGACTTTTGATATCCTTAGATGCTGATGGAGAATCTTCAAAATGTTTTTCAACTTTTTTGACAATATCTGAGGAAGTGGCCTCAATAGAGCGTCCCAGACAGAGGTCATCTTCAGTCAACTCTGCCTTGCTTGAAAGGCACAAATTGCACAAGTACTCCTACCTCTCTGATACCCCCATTCCGCAAATTTCTTGACCACCCCTCATATTTGGTAGCTCTTTGAATTACCACTTTCTTACAAGCCAGATTAGCAAGAGAAGGAAGCTAAGGTGGGTTAGTTTACCTTCCGAATAAGGTTCAGTCATTCAGTAATGACCTGAGCACTGAACTGTGCTAAGTAGTGAGCTTGCACTCATGGGCAGCAGAAATGGAAATGTTGTCTCTGCTTTAGGGGGAATCGTCCATGTAGTGGGAGAGTCAGGCATTCTCATACAATCATACTAATGAGTGTATACTTTAAAAGTTGGAACAGTTATCCTGAAACAGTTTTATAAGGTTTGTAACACAGTTATATAAAGTTTTATAAAGTAATGAAACTTTTTATAAACACGTATACAAATAAAAGTGACAGGGCTTAAGGATGAATTTCCTAAGGAAGTGAAGTTTCAGCCAAGAACAGAAGGATGATTACTACTTAACTGGCAAAAATGGGGCAAAAAAATGTTTCAGATGCAGTGCACTGCAAGCATGTGGACCTAAAAGTGGAAGGGTATATGATGCATTTGAAGTGATTAAATTTTTGTTCTGACTGGTAGAACAGAGAGGTGATGCTGTAGGATTGCAGCTACCTGTGTAGTCTGGGACCAAGACCATACAGTGCCTTACACACTATCTTAAGGATATACTTAACACTGAGAACATTGGGAAGCCACTCAAAGGTTTTTAATGTATGGGGTATAGGTAGTAGAATGGTTGCTACGTAAAATAAATAAAACAAATTAGGTAGAAGTCAGGAGAACATCTCTAGTATTAGAATAGTCTCTAGATCATCTGTATCCAACCTTTTTGTTTCCCTGCACCACACATAAAATACATTAACACTAATAATAACTGGTGAGTTATAAAAAAATTGTCGCCAAAAAACAAAAAATCTCATAGTGTTTTAAAAATTTGTGTTGGGCCTCATTCACAGCCATCCTGGGCCACAGATTGGACACGCCTGGTTTATGTAAGAGATGAATATATCCATCTGTGGTGTTCATAGTAGAGATAAGGGAAAAACTAGTAGATTCAGATGTTATGGAAGTGTTCAAGAACTATTTTACTTTCTTTTTAACTTTAGTAAAAATAGTATAATGATAAATAGAACTGGTAACTCCATCTCACTGTCAGGAAGTCAGGAGGCGCTGATAGAAAAGCTCACAGTCCACAAATAGCGATCACAGTGACTCCGTAACCAGCTCTCACTGCTATGTAAATGTGTTGTCCTTCTTTATCACATAACTGAATTTGTTCAATGGAGACTGAAAAGTCAGATTTGTCAACAAAGTCTTGCATTTTCAATATTAGAACTAGCTTTTAAGAGTTTATGTGAGACAAACATACCTGGATAACAAAAAATGTATGCCTTGCAACCAAAAAGTAGTGAAAGGTGTTTTAGTGTATCCTTTAATAGCCCATATGTTATATTAATCTTTCTGTTTCAGTATTGCAAAGGAATCAATAGGAAATCTTAAAATATTAGGAGAGCAGAAGAGTAATTTGTTCTTCTCCCCTTGTTTTTACAGCTTTATGAACAACTTCTAGCTGAAAATGAAAAGCTGAAAGCACAGGTACATGACACAAATATGGAGGTCACAGATCTTAAATTGCAATTGGAAAAGGCCACCCAGGTTTGTACCTTTTCTCTTTGTTATTCCAAATGTAATGGTGGTGATTTATTCTATCTAAAAGACTGCATTGGAATGGTCTCTAATGTTAGTTCTAAACATAACATTGGTTACTGATAATCGCATATTTATTAGTAAGAAGGAAACAAGATAATACAGCTTGTGTATAGCCTCATAATGGAGAGACAAAATATTTTTAAGCCCTTTCATACCTATGTTGTAGTACATGAAGGATTTACCGTATTTTCCGGCGTATAAGACAACCGGGCGTATAAGACGACCCCCTAATTTTACAGTTAAAACATAGGTTTAGGCCTATATTCGCTGTATAAGACTACAGCCTCGGAAGTGGGGGGTAGTCTTACACAGCGAATATAGGCCTAAACCTATGTTTTAACTGTAAAATTAGGGGGTCGTCTTATACGCCCGGTCGTCTTATACGCCAGAAAATACGGTAAGTGTTTATTCCAGCATACCAAATGTATCAAGGTATAGAAAGCATCTATATGGAATCTTCTTAAAGTTATAAAATTTCCTTATTATAATTTTTATTCATTATGAATATTTCCTGTCCAGAAACCAGTGATTTGATAATGGGAATGCTGGCAGAAGGTAATTGTAGTCATAACTCCTTTTACCTTCCTTCTATGCAGCAGCCTAGAGGAGGCAATTTTAGATAAGAAACTTGGGATTGCCAAACAACTCACAAGCTTGTACATTTGATCTAAGGTGTGTATGATCTAGGAATCGTGTCCTAAGCTGTTCCATGGATTGCTAATCCTGTACCCAATTCCCCCCACCCCCCAAAAAAAGAAAGGCTTTATGATCCAAGAAACTTGGGGGAAACTATGTATGTATTTTACATTTTGGAGATTTTACAGAGTCTTATGTGTATGTCAAAGGCTGCAAGGCAGACCTGTTCAACCTGGTCTATTTTGGAAGAAGAGTTAGTTGTCTTGGGCTACATATAAAATACACTAACACCAACGATAGCTGACGAGCTTAAAAAATATCTTACTCTGTTTTAAGAAAGTTTACAAATTTGTGTTGGGCCACATTCAAAGCCGTCCTGGGCCACATGTGATCTGCGGACCACAGATCAGACAAGCTTGCTCTAAGTCCTGTAATTTGTAAGAAAACAAACTTGTTTAAATTTAACTCTCAACTTTTTAGCATAAATACATTTCTGCAGTATAGCTCTTGAAATCCAGTTTGAAAGCACTGACCTAAAATGTCACGCATGTTACAACTTGCTGACTTAAAACCAGGGCTTCATGGTAAACTGGAGTGTCATCATTCTTCAGGTTACACTAGTAGTTTAATGAGCCTCCATGCATAAAATTACCATAACTAGTTCTCTGAAAATAGCTTTAGCATAGAGATTTAGTAATAATGTTTTCTAAGTAAAAATGTCCACTTCTCCCTAGTGTAGTGTTCTGTCATTATGGTGACTGCCTTCTCTGTTTTCCTCTGTTCTTCTGCCTACCCTGTTGTTGCTTAATTCTTCCTATGTGTCTCATTCAGTCTCAAAGAGAGAGATGCTGATAGAATTAGCCAGTTATTTTCAGTGTGGAACACTGGCCATTTTGTGGAACACTGGATAACAGAAAAACTGCCTGTGAATCATAAACCCATTTCTGATTCTGTCAATTGTGGCCAGAGAAACAAATCACTGGATTAAAAATAGGACACTGAAAAACGTTGCCCAGATACTGAATTAATTATGGAGAGGGTAATTCAAAAGTATAATATGTTGAGTAAGTATTCAAAGTTAATATCTTAGTTGGAAAAACTTTGTAAATGTTATTTTCAAAATTTAGCAATGGGGGAAGCCGGGATGGCTCAGTGGGTTAAGTGCTCGCGTTGCAGCCCCGGGGACCGAGGATCAAATCCTGGCCCCGACCCATGCGGACCCATGTGCTGAACTGGGGAGTTCCCCCAGTTCAGTTCTCACTGGGGTGAGACCCCGGCCCAGTTCCTGCCCTGTGCAGCCCCACACCCACCTGTGGAATGAAACTATGTGGAAAAACCAGTGATGTGCAACTATGGAGACTGCTCTGGGCCCTCCCCCTTCTCTCTGTCTCTGTCTCTGTATCTTTCTCTGTCAAAAACAATAAAAAGAAATCTTCAAAATTTAGCGATATATACATAAAAGTAAAACTGATAAACATTAAACTTTTTTGTTCAATTTTAGACTATCCTGAGCATTTAATTCTGCTGAGCATCTTTTCACCTGATTTTTTTTTTCTAGCATTACTTCCATAACTATTCATCAGTAAATGTAGAGGTAACAGTTTTGATAGTTGCTGGAATTTGATAGCAAGTATATTTTGATAGTAGTTAGCCAAGGGACTCTAGAATCCTTGAATCTCTGCCTTAGCCCAGCCATCCTCCTCCATGTCTTCAAGGGAGGGAAATGGGCTAATTTACCGGAAACTGATCTAATAACTAATCATTTTGTCAAATCTCAATTCACCAGATTTACGAATTGTGATTTTGACATGTTTTAACTAGAATATTTACCAAAATTACTAACTAAAGTTTATTTTTTTACCTAAGAAATTGGCAAATGCATCATAAATTTGCTAAAATATCCCTATGTGAAAAAAAAACTCCCCAGTAAAATACTAATTTTCTATCTAAAATTTATTTAAGTTATATGCGATAGAATTTTTTCAGCTATTTTCTGATTTCTTTCGGGTCTTTTCAAATGTGATTTTTTAATTTTTTCAGTCTTAGGATTCATTTACATGTCCTCGCATAGTATTTATATATTAGCCTTTATTTTACGTTTCTAGAAATTAAAATAATAGATTTAAATTAACATCAAAAGGAAATCAGAATTCACTAAAATACCCATCATATTAGAAACTCTGAATCTGATTTATAACAATACACAACTGGAATACATCAAGTACAATTTTTCCAGAAAGAGTAAACACAAAAAGATAAAACTACTTAAAATAACAGGAAAAAATCTAAGGCTACCTGGCCATGATTAGATCTTTCAATTTTATATTCCATAACCATAAAAAGGAAATTGTGAAAAGGAGATTAAAAAGTAACTTGGTTACATATCCTGATAATATTAAAACATAAATGTCTAAAAGGTTGACAGAAAAGTATGTAAAGAAAATGTTTTTTAAAAATGAGATACCTAGGAATAAATCTAACAAAGAACGTGAAGGACTTATGCACTGAAAACTATAAGACACTCTTAAAAGAAATTAAAGAGGACACAAAGAAATGGAAAGACATTCCACGTTCATGGATTGGAAGAATCAACATAGTTAAAATGGCCATACTCCTCAAAGCAATATACAGATTCAATGCCATTCCCATCAAAATCCCAGTCATTCTTTCAAGTAATAGATTAAAAAATCATCAAATTTGTATGGAATCACAAAAGACCACGAATCACAAAAGCTATCCTAAGAAAAAAGGACAAAGCTGGGGGGATCTCACTGCCTAACTTTTATCTGTACTACAAAGCCGCAGTAATCAAAACAGCTTGGTACTGGCAGAAAAACAGACCCACGGACCAATGGAACAGAATTGAAAACCCAGAAATAAACCCACAAACTTATGGACCGATTATTTTTGATAAAGGAGCAAAAAATATACAGTGGGGAAAAGAAAGCCTCTTCAGTAAATGGTGCTGGAAAAATTGGAAAACCACATGCAAAAGGCTGAATGTGAACTGCGATCTCTCACCATATACCAAAATTAACTCAAAATGGATTAAAGACCTCCAAATAAGAAAGGAAACAATAAATTGCATAGAAGAAAAC
>PVKE010015013.1:0-34089 GCA_004027555.1 Craseonycteris thonglongyai
TAGAAGCCTAGCCAAGATCATTGCTGTTCGACTATTCTATATTGTTGAGAAAATTTGGCAATGACACACAAGTTATAGAATTGAAAATTTACTCTCAAAGTTTATTAAAAGATTTTTTAAAATAATTTTTGTTTTTAAGATTTATTGTTTTTGAGAGAGACAGAGAGAAGGGGGAGGGCCCAGAGCAGTCTCCATAGTTTACAGCATTAGTTTTCCATATAGTTTCATTCCACAGGTGGGCACGGGGCTGTGCAGGATAGGAACTGGGCCAGGAGCCTCCTGGATAGGCCCCAGCAAGAACTGAACTGGGGGCACACCCCAGTTCAGCATGTGGGTCCACATGGGCTGTGGCCGGGATTCGATCCTCGGTCCCCAGGGCTACAAAGTGAGTGCTTAACCCACTGAGCCATCCCAGCTTCCCCTCTCAAGGTTTATTAAATGCTAGTTTCTAGACTTTTTCTTAATTGCTAACTCAAACTGCTTTATCTTGAATTTTCTTCTCCTTCAAGCAGTTCATTCATTCTTCAAAGGTTATAATAATGACATTTTCTTTGTGTCTTTCAGCTGAAATTATTTGATTCAAATAATGATGGAAAGCTGGAATTAACTGAGATGGCCAGGTGAGTTTAGGGACTGTGCAGGTACTATTGTAATAAGCTGGTCCTTGTCAAAAAATATAACCTATTAATACAATGGTTTTCTCTCAAAGGTTACTACCAGTGCAGGAGAATTTCCTTCTTAAATTTCAGGTATTTCTCTTTTTTTTTCTAGCATAAATAATATTATCTTTGAAAAGTCAGAAAGTGGGAGAGTTGCGAAGAGAAATACAAGAAAACATAATAGCAGCATTTTAACCTTTGTTCTTCTCTTCTCTGTCATCTAGGGAGTCAAAATGTGCGGGAAAGAATTCAATAAAGCTTTTGAGTTATATGATCAGGTAAAAGTTTGTTAACTATAACTCTTCAGAAGAATTTGGAACATGCTGATTAAAGGAAAACACTTCAAGCTCAAGGCTTTTATTAAAAGCAACATGAGCTATGAAAATTGCCCAGTGACTCGTTCTTGTCTTAGGAAAAGTATTATGTTTTGCCCTGAATTAAGCATATCTGATTCAAATCCAGAGCTACGCCTTTCTTGCTGTGAGCTTGGAGTAAGATACCTAACTCCCCTGAGCCTCAGTGGGTTGTGCCAGCACCCTGGGTGGCATTGGGCTGGTCACATAGCCTCTCCAGGCCCCCGTGTCCTCACATGAACAGACTGATGACCCCTTACTTCCTTCAACAGGAGGTGATGTGAACATGCAGTAACATGTTAAATGTGGAAGTCCTTCAAATAGTTCAGAGTGTTTTACAGATGTAAGGTGGCCAATGAGAAGCAATTCTTACGAACTTTGGAGCAGTTGGCAATGTGAGGGTCTGACACCTGCCCACATTCTCTGAGGATTGTGGTTGCTTCCACTGCACTCCACTACCCTTATAGTGTCCGCTGTACCTATTCTGCTTCTCCTCCCTCAGGACGGCAATGGATACATAGATGAGCAAGAACTCGATGCTTTGCTGAAGGACCTGTGTGAGAAGAATAAGCAGGTAATAAAATAGTTAATGGGCCACTTACTTCTGAAGCGGACTTTACAGATCCATCATCTCAGAAGCAACCGCACATCCATTCTTGGAAACTTAATTTTAAACATTTGTCGAGGAGCAGACGTAGATTTCAACTCTTAACCTGATTTGGTTCTGGCCTAAAGCAGTGTAACTGATACCAATAGATTTGCAACACAATCTTGTGCCTGTTCACATCTGTGTAAGAAAGTAACCCAGCTCTTTTCTTAATGGACTGAAGTAATGAGCAGTTTCCGTGTCACGTTTCCTGGGCCATGGTTACCTAACTTCTCTGTTTAACTGGATCACAATACTGTGTGTTCTGTGCAGGACCTGGACATGAACAACATCCCCACGTACAAGAAGAGCATCATGGCCTTGTCGGACGGGGGCAAGCTGTACCGGACGGATCTCGCTCTCATTCTCTGTGCTGAAGACAACTAGAATTGGTGACCATGGCCACTCACTAGCGAAACACTGTATCTAAAAAATAACTGCACTATAAGGGAGTAGGCTATATTTTCTTTTATATCTGTAAATTTAACTGCGTGTAGATAACTGTCCTGGGTGTGTGGCACAATCTTTTCAGCTTGTTTCTATACTGTTTGTACAGTTTTTGTAACCACATGACTGAAAAGGAGATTGTCTATGCTTAGGCCAGTCAGTACACCCAATTAAAAAAAAAATAACCTAATATATTCTTGCATTCATACATATAGCTGGACAAGATTTCTCTAAAATTCCTACTAGGATTAATCTCTAACATTCTAGTCTCTGATGTGTAAATGCACATTTTTCACTGAAGTGTTATTTCAGACAGTCATAGGTCTGTTCCACAAAAATAGTTCCAAGCTCCCATTTCCAATTATTAGGGGGAACGTGCTTTTGCATCTGAAACACAGAAATATCAATCAATATTTAATTGGGGCTCTGTGAAGCTTAACAGTCTCACCAGACAAAATTTAGCTAATTAATCAATAGTACTTCTGCTTGAATCCACACCCACCTACTGGTTTAAGCTGATTTGATAAGGAATGGCAGCACAACAGGACACCAGAGGATGAATAAATGTATTTCCAGCAAGCCCACTGTCAAAAGTATAACCTTAACCCCTTTTCTAAACTGTTTTCATGTGTTGCAGATTATAATTATGCTAGCAAACTGTTTTTATGTCTTATTCTATGTAATCTCTGATTAAATTATACAGATCAAGTATCCTAGTGTCTAGTGTGTATACTTCTGTATTTTCTATGTAGACTTGTTCATTTCCACCAAGGGTATCGGCTGCCTGTGAAAAACATTATTTTCTAGTTATAACAACTCTATTTTTTACTATGTAACTGAATTTTAATGTAAAAATCCATAGTCCCCTGATGGTTGAATGTTATATCATCGATAATTTCGTGTATTCTGTGAATTCTGTATTTCCTATTGGGACCAATGCTCAAAATAGTTCCATTTCTATCTGCCAATAGTTTCAAATGAGTTAAAAACAACATCTGAAGAGAAATGCTAATGTAATCACTTATATTTACCAAGGGAGATTCTCAAACATTTTTCTGACCCTCCAAGTCACCGTTTCCTTTATCTGTAGCTAGACCGCCCCGTTCAGGTGACAGTGGACATGTAATGGTGGGTGATTTTTTTTATTTTCTGAACATGAAGCAGAAAGCAACGAGAGACGTGTGTCTATGTGGAATTTATCAAGTTACCACCAAAGGACGAACGGTTCTGAGTCAATCTGAATATCCCCCTTCTACAAATCCAGCACCGATTTCTCTCAATGCGTAGAAATAATAATAAAAAAAGTGAGGTCCCTCATCCCCCCGAGAATGACAGGAAAAGAGAGATGCCACAACGCAATGTACGGAGTGGGATATGAGCGGTAGACTGGCCTTACCTCAGGCTGAGGGAACAACGAAGGATAATAAAGAAGGAAAATAACTCTCCTCTCTTGAAGTTTTGTTTCTTCTTCAGAAAATAGCCCAAAAAAAACAAAAAACAAAAAACCCAAAAAAACCAAAAAGTAGCCCACGATTGATCCTGGGGAGCGACAGGCCGGCCTCCCGGGTTCGAGGGGCACACGATGGCTCGCCTGTGCACCGCGAGCCAAACCCTTCTGGGAACGTGCGCGGCATGCGGGCGACAGCAGACGGCAGGGGCCGGGACTCCACCAACACAAAGGGCGCTACCCCAAAGGTGGACGCGTTCGGAGGGCAGACGACTCCGCGCGGACTTGCAGCCGCCGCGGCCTGTCTGAGGGCCGCAAGCTCGCGCGCAAGGCCTTCTGGTCCCGTCAGGCGTCACGCTTCACACCTTCCTGCGAGGCTGTGCCCTGGAAAGCCGCTCCGGGTGGGAACTCTGGTTCCCCACTCACAGTAGTGCCCGGTGGGGGGGGGGGGCATTGCCGGGGCGCATCCGGGAGCCTCCTGCTTCCGGCCTGGTGCACACGGCCTACGAACAGCACGGGTGCCACGTGGGTGGGTACGCGTTGCTCTCCAGCGCGAATTTAGAAAACACAACCCAACAGAAGGAGGTGGGTAAGAAGGTTGAACATGTTGTGCCGAATGAGACCACCCGTGAGACAGACAACCACGATACAAAGAATTTGGTGGAATCAGACCCTCTTCTGCCAATTGGTGAGGGAGATTTTATTAGCAGATTCGAATCTGGGCTGCCACCCCGGTTTCATCCGGGAGCAACAAGCCCTGACTTACACCAAGTTTTTTTTTTTATTCACAACTCAAACCAGGGGTGGGGAGGGTGCCGAGTGTGCAATTCTGTAAGACATCCTGTTGCTGAGCTAGCCCAGCTGCGTTGGTCAAGGACACCTTTTTTCTACTGCACCAGTAAATTTTCACTGTCCTACAGAACAGGCTGCTGACAAACAAAAGGGTATCTGTCCGCGGGGAAGCCGGGATGGCTCAGTGGGTTAAGTGCTCACTTTGCAGCACCAGGGACCAGGGATCGAATCCCGGCCCCGGCCGGTGCGGAACCATATGCTGAGCTGGGAGCTCCCCCAGTTCAGTTCTCTCTCTGTCTGTCTCTCTCTGTCAAAAAGAAAAGTAAATAAATAAAAATATATTAAAAAAAAAAAAAAAAAAGGGTATCTGTCCACAGGCAAGAAAGTCACCCGCTTTATTATGAAAACCAGGAGAAATGCACATTAGAACAGATGTGGTGCCACACATGCATCACAGTAATAACAGGACGGGATGAAAGTCACACAAGGTCATTTATAGAACGGCTGGCACCTTTCCCCCTACACCACAGGAGGTATTGAGAGGTATTGATACTTTCAAGATGTGGACAGATGAGAGCCAGAGTGTTAAAGGAATGGACTGTGAACACCTGGATTGTGAGTGTGAAAATGGAACGCTGTGTACAAGACCCCGCCAGAGCCAGTTTACTGGGAATGTCAAGGGCACACATTCCAAACCCATGGCATGTCCCTTCTGTGCACACGTGTAATAAGGGCTTCCCTGTGGGGCTTACAGTGTATACATTCAAACAGGACTGGATTCACTGGGCAGCGGCGGGTGGTCAGGCTAGTGAGCACGTTATGATCCCTGTCAAAGCAGAAGAGACCTTCTTTAAAACGCTGAAAGTCACAGATAGACTTGAGACTGTGGCTTTCCTATTATTTAATTCTCAGGATGAACAATGAAGTCACACCAAATATGAAGTGTGGGCACATTCTCTGAACTCCCACGACAGGAGCAGGCTACCTCCTCCTGCACGCTTTAAAAGGGATGGAATTGTGTTTATCACAAGGGACCACAAATAATTATTGATAGGTCCATCCTTCCCGATAATGAGTTTCTAGAGGGCAAAGACTGTGGATAATTCATGTTTTATCCTCAGTACCAAATGAAGTGCCTGGCTACACAATAGGTCCTGGTAAAAAATTTGTTGGAATTAATGTCGAGCTATCCAAAGAAGCTAATTCACAGTCTGGTGAAAAGGAAATGTACTAGAAAGGCAGAGCCCTTTGGGCCTATAACTGCTCTACACCATTCCTTCCATCCCATCACCGTGGGCGTGGTTCAGTGTGTAACTCGTGCCACTTCCACCACTAAGAAGCTCCTGACTTCTCCACCTTCCTAGCCCTGCACTTCTGAGCACTCGTTACCTCTGTCAAAGCCTCACTCACTTCCCTCTTGTTTTTGAAATAATTCTGAAGGGACGCCTTTCCATCTTACATCTCTTTGAATATGCAATGTCTACCTCCCACCGGCCTGGCACATAGCACACACTCAATGAATGTTTGTTAATTAGCAATTTATTAGACTTAAAAATATTAAAAAGATATAGGCAGTCTAGTGTTATTTCCATGGTAAACAAGATGAAGGCCACAGCATTTTAGGAGCCTTTTGTCTTCCTGATCAGTCCTTCTATGGTGTCCCATTGCTCGTTGGTGACCTGACACAAAAAAGAAAAGGTCAATATAACGTGATCCTTGCATGTTTTTAAATCTTCGTATCCTAGCTACCAATATTATATTATACACACAAAATGGGATTACCTTCCTCAGGCTGTTGAATTCACCAGAAATAAGCACTTCCTCTCCACCATCAAATCTAATGACCTGAAAAAAATTAACAAACAATCTGAAACTAACTCCTTTTTATTTATTTATTTTTATTGTTTTTTGACAGAGAGAGAGAGAGAACTCTAACTCCTTTTTAAAGGTTTCTGATGCATGAGCCACTTTTTCATCCTCATTGGATGGAATATATCCTTGGACTTTCAATCAAATCCCAAATTTTAAAGGCAAACTGATGATCAAACCTGCAAGGTTTTCTTCTTTCCACCTTCTCCATAATTTCAAATGCTGCCCAATCTTTTTTTTTTTTTTTTCAACTGAACTGGGGGCCTCACCACATTTGGGAAGCACACCCCAGTTCAGCATGTGGGTCCGCCTGGGCCGGAGCCGGGATTTGATCCTCGGTCCTCAGGGCTTCAAAGTGAGCGCTTAACCCGTTGAGCCATCCCGGCTTTCTCATACCCAATCTTAGAGATCATCTTAAAGGCACGTCTACTATAATAATTTTCATTTAATAACATTAATTTATCAAGGAGTCAATTCCACAGGCTAAACAATGCATATTATTATTCCCAACTAAATATGTATTCTAAATCATAGTAATTTTCAGCATTGTCAGGACTGGTTCCACAATATGCCTCCTCACCCGAAATCTACCTCCCCAAAAAGTCAAGAGAAAACAGTGCTTACGGCCCCATTAATCCAAGACGCATAATCACTACACAGGAAAGCAGCGAGATTTGCAAGTTCCTCCACAGTTCCCAGCCGACCACAAGGGATCCTGTCGATCATTTCTTTCTCAAATACTCCAGTTGGGTCAAGCCGGCTAAAGGCACCCTTAGAAATTAAGAAAATAGTTAGGTTGCTTTTTTTTGGTAATGCAACCCCTTTCCTATTTAAGAAACAAATTTGCCTAAAATGGATGTTACTATGGCAGCCTATTCATATGCTAGGCTTTGTAAGCAACAGAATTTTGTCAACTTCTTCCACGTAACATTAGCTCAAAACAGGTCATTTTACCTAATACTGACCTAAAAAAAATCACGAAAAAGTGTAACCTTTTTAAATCTTAGTTTCCTCATCTCTAAAATCAGAACGCCTACCTTAGCTACCTCACACAATTGCTGTTAGGCATCAAATGAGAAAACATGTATGAAAATACTGAAATATGCACAAGCTTAGTGTGTGTGTGGGGTGTGTGTGTGTGGGGTGTGTGTGTGTGTGTGTGTATAAGGCCACTCTTAGCTAACACAGAAAAATGACTCAAGTAGGATTTAAGAGGAAATTCCTTTTTGTCTCATTTCTCTCAAATAACAGGAAAGGGAGAAAACAAGTGTGTAGCAATATAAATTCAAGGAGACCCCAGAGAGGGAAAAACGATCTTAATCTGCCATCATTTTCTGCCTTGTGCTGACCGTGAGAAGGAGCCAACCCGGGTGGGTGGGGTCTGGATGCGCGTCAACGCAGAATACCTGGACCGAGCTGCACGGGAGTGTGGAAGTCGGGGTGACAGCGTGTTCAGTGACAGGGATGGGAGACAGCACAGCCAGCCCCCTAGGCAGGTATGAGGTCACAGGGGCCAGGGGTGGCAGCTGGGCCCCAACCTGCCTCCATCAGCTTTCTGAGAGTTTCTCTACTTCAGTTTCCTTTTCATCTCCTTCGAACTGTATGCTTGCTACCTGCGTCCACTTAATTCATACCTCTGCTGCTAGAGTACAGACTCCTTCATGGCAAGTGCTCTGTCACAAGCGTATCTTTCTCAGCACCTTTGCACACAGTGGGCACTCGATAAATGTTAAATACATACCGTATTTTCCGGCGTATAAGACGACCGGGCGTATAAGACGACCCCCTAATTTTACAGTTAAAACATAGGTTTAGGCCTATATTTGCTGTATAAGACTACAGCCTCGGAAGTGGGGGGTAGTCTTATATAGCAAATATAGGCCCAAACCTATGTTTTAACTGTAAAATTAGGGGGTCGTCTTATACGCCCGGTCGTCTTATATGCCGGAAAATACGGTAATCAAACGCAGGTGGTCTTTCCCAGATGTGGAGGTCCTAGGAAGAAGCTTCCGTGACTACAGAGTTGTCTTCAGCGAGTCTTTGGCATGGAGCCACTTGAATCGTATGTCCGCACATATGCCTTCATTTTCCCATTACTTTTATTAGATTTATTGCAATGTCAAATAAATAAGATATTCAAAGACATTTTGCTGATTCAAGTGGTTTTTCCACCCTTTAAACTGCTCAATAAATGAATAGAGCTATTTTCATGTTAAAGTTTAAGACCCCAGAACTCCCTACAACCCGAATGCTCCTTAGCATTATCTTCTAATGCGCTTGTGCAACTGGAACACGTTATCAAACCTCATGTGGGCCTTCAAAGCTACACCCTGGTTGGGATTGTAAATTCTTGCTTTACATGAAAACAAAAAGACATATGAGAGTGACGTTATTCGGAGAAATGTGGGGGAGCAGAGGGCCTGTGGAACTTCTGAGCCCCACCTGTAGCCACACTGGGGACATCCATGACCTGCAATGAGTGAATATCTATGAAGATGACTGGTCTCAGGTGTATACCATCAGGATTCTCAATCAGATATGAGTTACATGATGTGCACAGCGAGTGATGAACGTGAAAAGGCACAGACATGAGTCCAAGAAAATGTGACCTATGGCAAGACCAAGCCTGTATGATAAATTTCTTCTGCATCTCTTAAGCTAAAAATGCATGTTTCTGTTATTAAAAAAAAAAAAAAGTCAATCAAATTAAGGCTCTTTACAATATGGTAAAACTTAAGGCAGAAGCAGAATATTGAAGCAAACTGAACAAAATGCCAAAACCAGTGGCATAAAAGATCCCAGAAGATTAAGGCATTGAGACAGACCTGATGAGGTTGCACAGCTAAAGTACTGCATGTCCGCCTCATTTCTCACAAGTTGGATAGTGGCAAACCTCTTCCTATCACCAAGGCTCCAAACTCACACCCCTGGGAAGTCCTACACAACCTGGTAGCAACAAACAAAAGCTTACTTTGGTTTTTATGGGCCCTGGTTGGATCACATTGAAGCGCATTCCGTATTTACCCCATTCAGCTGCAAGAGACCTAAAATTAAAACAAACAATATAGATTCCACGTTTTAGAATACTGTCAGAAATGGTAACATGCTTATTACATGTGTGCTCACTACATGCCAGAGATTACAACCCCCTGCAGCAGGTACAATTATCATCCCACTGTTATAGACAAGGAAACCGAGGCACAGAAGTTGCATCAGAAATCACTATGGCTAGTGAGTCAACCTCCAGTGGCCTAGTGCCAGTTTGTGCTTCAGTCACTACTGCCCTCTCACTGACACTTGGGTTCTTGAAGCACTACACTGTTTACACTTCAGAACCAAGTCCAGTATCAACACTCATCTTCAGAGTAGGTATCACTACTTGGCATGAAGCCATGAGAAGAGTGCCCCCCACCAGGCTCTGAAGTCTGTCCTGCCCTTACGGAGTTCAGTGTGACTGCATTCTAGCACATGGCACGTTGGCAACGTCACACTTGCTCTAAGATATGGGTTACACAGATTTAAAAAGCTGACTGACCACATCCACACTTAGCTAGGCTTTAATACAGTTGAGAACTGGGCTCAATTCTAAGTGCTAAGTGCCCTGAAGCAAATATAAAAGCAAAACAAACATGACAGACCGGCCTAACTTTATGAACTTGTTTCAGGATCTCATATTCATATGAATATGTGTGTGTGTACTTAATCTAGTTTCAAACACATGACTTCAGGTGACTTACAAGAACACAATGCAAATGTGAAGGAAATGATTATTTGAAAGAGAAAGAATCAAGGATAAAAAATATCACGGTGCCAGGAATGGAGCCAATACCTAAATGCAGTGACAATCCATATAATTACAACACGTAAGGCACAGATTTCTGTCTCTCTTCCCATGATGCTGCACAAAAATGATTAGCCCAGTCAGCGACACAGCGACCGGTGCCTTGAAAGAAAAAGCCAGCCAATTTCTCAGGCAGAGCCATTGTTTCTCATAAGTAATCAGAAAAACACGCCTTCCGAGATTTACAAAAGGAGAATTGCGTGATATAGTAATAATTATAATGTCCTTAAGACACTGTCTCTTTGCATTAGATACACAGGGGATTTGTTTTATGAAACTGTAAGACGTAGATCAGGGCACACATTTGCCTCCAGCCACCGGGTGACACTCACTTGTTCAGGGCCTCTACCCCTGCTTTGGCGGAAGCACTGGGCACCACAAAGCCTGACCCTGTCTCAGCATAGATGGTGGTGATGGCAAGAAATGCTGCACCTGCAATCATAAAAGGACATCGTGATTAGCAGACAGCTGAATTGGAGGTTGCTTTTAGCGTATTTTTTGGCTATGTCTCCTCAGGCAAGCGCAACAAGATAAAAAATACACAAGCGAAACTACATTGACTACACAGGTTTTGCGCAGCAAAGGAAACCATCAGCAAAACAAAAAAACAGCCTACTGAATGGGAGAAGATATTCATGAGTGATATATCTGATAAGGGGTTAATATTTAAAATACATAAGAAACTCATACAACTTAATACTGAAGCAAACAAACAAACAATTCAATTAAAAAATGGGCACAGGACCTGAATAGACATTTCTCTAAAGAGGACATACAGATGGCCAACAGACATATGAAAAGATGCCCAATGTAATTGTCAGGGAAATGCAAATAAAAACCACAATGAGATATCACCTCACACCTGTCGGAATGACCGTCATCAATAAGTCAACACACAAGTGCTGGTGAGGGTGTAGACTCTATACCCTCTACACTGTAGAGAAAAGTGAACTCTCGTGCCCTGCTGGTGGGATTGCAGATTGGGGCAGGCACCGTGGAAAACAGCGTGGAGGTTCCTCAAAATTAAAAACTACCTTTTGACCCAGTAATTCCACCTCTGGGTATTTACCCAAAGAAATGCAAAACATTAATTTGAAAAGATATACAACACTCCTATGTTCATTGCAACACTATTTACAATAGACAAAATATGGAAGCAATTCAAGTGCCCATCAACAGATGACCGGATTAAGAAATTGAGGTACATTTATACAATGGAGTATTACTCAGCTATAAAAGGAACGAAATCTAACTGTTTGCAACAACATGGATGGACCTAAAGGACATTGCGCTGAGTGAAGGAAGTCACACTGAGAAAAACAAATACTAAACGATCTCACTTATATGTGGAATCTAAAGAAAAGAATAAATGAACAAACAAAACAGAGACTCATCGATACAGAGTGGAGACTGATGGTTGCCAGGGGGTAGGCTGGGCTGGGGGGAGGGACGGGTGAGAAAGGGACGGGCGTTAGCAAGTGCCCACGGCCAGTTACGGAAACAGACACGGGATGGACGTGCAGCGCAGCACAGGGAATATAGTCAGCAGCATTGTACCAGCCGCACACGGTGCCCAGTGGGGGCTGAGCTCCTCATGGTGGCCACTCCGTAAGCGAGACCGTTTGCCTCTGGTGGTCTAGGCATTGATGGAGAAATCCACGTCCTCTGTGACTAGACTCAGAGAAATCCCCGTTATCAGCCTTTTAGGCTTTCAACATTGCAAGTTCTCTCCGTTCTTTAATAAAATTGGGTATTTTTCTCCACGCTATTGACTAACGATCACATTTATCTATGATGGCCTAGTGACCACTTGCTCTCCACACGGTATTTTCAATATCCTTCCTACAGAGGAGAGGCCATGTATCCGCTGGCCTCGGTGGCCACCAGAGCACGCGAGCTAACACCTTTGGGGGTTTCCCACTTCTCCTAACTTGCTGGCTGTTGCTCACTTACCATCAACGCCTCTTAGAAACACACTTACACAATGTGCCTAGTCCGGGCTTCTCTGCCCCTGGTCGGGCCACAGCTCTGGAATCTGCAGTCATGCCCTCGCCCTTCTCTGAGTGCATGTGGTTAATGAGTCCTCGCGGGGCCAGTGGGTGTCTGTCCCTGGGTGACCCTCACCTCCCGTCCGTCTGGCCTGCCATGTCACTCTGACTGCCTTCCTGAATGGCTGACAGGTCACCAGACTGCTGCCTGGATGGCCCCCGGTTTACGCACTTGGACGCATGCTGGAATCATGGCAGCTGAGTTCCTCGCGGTCGCTCTGACCCGGGAACAGACCCTAGCGCTGCCAGCCCGCACCAGTCAGGGCACAGCATCCATAACTGACAGGCTCCTGGAGAGTAAAAACCGGCTTCCATCTTTTAAAAAGTCTTAGCTAATCTATTTTAATGAAGTCCATAGAATTTTAATCCAATGTGATGAATAAAATCGATCAAAGTCTATGTGAAAATGAAAGACAATGCGGAAAGAGGAAGTGTCAGGCAGAAAGCGGGGTCATAGGGATGAACAGGACAACTCGAGAGAAAGAAACACAAAGCGAGGAGAGAGATGGAGGGAGAAACCGGGGACTGAGGGAAAAGACAGAGAGATAGAGAGAAGTGGCTGAGAGATGTGGACAGAGGGAGGAGAAGGAATACAGTCCAAGGTCCTGGGCAGAGGAGGGACAGAGGGGTTACCCACCGTTCTGAAGAAACAAATTAAAAAATAACAGAGTTACGCAAGCTATTTATAGCGCATGCCCTTTTATCAAGAGATCTGTTCGTGGTGCTAAACAGAAATGCTCTTCAGGTAACTCTGTGTCTATTATACTCTCCCTCCAGGGCCCACCTTCACCCAGACGACTTGCCCAGCTAAGACGCCTCTCCTCTGACAGTGAGGCCTGTGGTTCTTATCTTCTCAATGTCCTGATTCATCCCTCATGCCATCTATCCACTCGAGAGAAGGAAAACCAAGGCTTCCCAAAAGGCCCCCTAATCTTTTCTACCACCCACATGGTGGTCAGTGACCCTCCCAATCAATCGGGCACACGCTTCACAAGCCACCTTGGAGAGATCCGTTAAGGACGTCACTGCCCGTTTCCCTCAGAATCAACCCCAAGCTCCCCGCTGAGGTACCAGGAGTACCCCTCCATTATGCCAGCCCAGCCCTGTCTCCCTGCCCACCTCTCTCTAACCAGTCTGGATCCAGCTCCGTCCAACTTGCCTGACTCACCAGGCTCTCCCCACAGACACTCATGTATCCTTCCCGCTCCTCATCCTCACCCAACCTCTGACTGTCATCACAGGGAGAGCCAGTCACTCCTGAAACACTGATCCCAGCTCACGTCACGGCGCGTGGTCATGACGGAAGACCGAGTTGTCCAAGTGTGGACATTGGGTCGCTGACCTCTGTGCGCCCAGACCCTGCAACACGGTGGGGCCCCAACGAGCGAGCCAAGAACAAGCACACCCACCTTTCTGTGCTTTAATGAGCTGCTTTCCAATCTCCAGTGTCACAAAGGCCGTGCCATTCAGGACGATGTCAGTTATGGTCTTCCAAGCGTTGGGAGAGAGTCTTTCACTGGGAGAAATAAAATTGCCTGCCGCGTTGTTGATCACAATCTAATACAAGAATAGGAAGTTACAGACTTTTTTTTAGCAACATTCTTTCTCAAGGGCTTTTATTTCTGAGACTTAGGCATGCGACTGACACAATAAAGCTGAGGTTCAGTTGGCTGTGAGAGACCACCATGAGATCTGGTTTGGTTTGACTTTTTTAAGCCTGTGCAAATCTGTTACTGACCAAATTTCAGAACCTCAATTCTTTTCTCAAAATCAGGGTAGAGTCTGTTATTGAAAACATAAACACAGATGAGGCAATACTACCATGTGGCTACCCTTCATTTCAAGGAACCTCAGTTCGAATGCCTTTCATCTGCATCATTTGGGCTTAATTTACCCAGTGAAACTCTTGGCCGATGGCCTGTTTTTCTTCACTGTCCGTGAGACCCCGCTGAGCTCTACGGCAGATTTGGTATTCCGGCTGTCTGACAACATCTGTGACACGAGGAAGCGCCCTCTCCGGGGCTGCTGGGGGCAACGACTTCTTTCTATACTACTACACGAACCTCTTAGTAACCATGGCAGAGGCCCACACGAATCGCAGGGCTCCGAGGAGACGGGTAAAGGTCAGCTTGTGTCGCGTGACTGCCTTTGTTCTCTGACCTGCCCTCCATGTTGGCACAGACCTGGCTGTGCTGCCCGGGCCACCAGCACCCGGGCCCCATCCCCATGACACTCACGTCAGGAAGGGCCACGGTGGTCACCAGCTGCGACACCGCACTCTGCACCGCGGCAGGGTCCCTCACGTCACACTGAACGGGGTGCACCTGCAGGGCAATGGCGACGAAAGGAATCTGAGGCTTTTCAAGCTTCTCATATGAGATTACGGAGCAGGCGGGACTCCTGAGTCTGACATAAGGACCTGGTTCTAATGTACCTTATTTCCAGTTTGAGAAGAAATTTGTTCTGCAGTCGCTTTCAAAACATCGATCTTTCTAGAAATAAGCATAGAGTACCTTGTGTGAGTCCTGCTATGATGTCCTATTGTGGTTTTTCTTTTTAATTCTATAAATCACAAAACAGAATCCATAGCTTGGAGATGCATTTTCGAGAACCTATAAGTTATATCCATGAGTTCATCAGTTCATATGAATTCATTTTGTAAAAGTCAGATTCAAATGATTTTTATATATCTGGTACGAATGTAATGAATTATTTACATTTAAACCAGGTACTTTTTCTCTACTCACAGGTAAAAAAAAATGTTTTCCTTAATTATGATCATTTCTATCTGTTCCCTAGCCCAAGCCTGCTGTAGAAAGAAAACACACTTGTGGTATAACGTAAGCTTACATTATACTATATAAGATCTATGTTGCATATAAAACCTGTGATAGATTTCATACCATGTTAATGGATATAAATGCATTATATGGATTCAGAACCTCATGCTCTTGAAACATAAAATATAAACCATGAGCATAAATTATGGAGTGCTACACAAAAATAGTATTTTAACGCTCTCGAAAATATTACCACATAAAAACGAAAACTATTCTGGCCAACGTGCATTAAAGGAAACATGAAAGAAATTCCTTGGCCTCTTGTAAATCACACAGTGACCGACCATCATTCAGATTAGCACTTACCTACTTCAAATTTTTACAGGACTCAAAACAGAAGGGGTGGATTTTTCAACCAGTTTCTGAAGCTCCTGACTCACAGGTACAGGGACCAAGACATTCCTTCCAATTGATCTTACCCTTCCTACACTCATCGCAACAGAAGACATTTCGAAATGTCTGTTCATTTTATAGAAAATGGAAGGACTGCATCCTTTTGCTAGTACAAGGCTAAATAACCACCTAACTGAAGCAGCTGTCATGACCACTGCCGGTGCGCACCAAGCAGTCTCAGTTTAGGGCTTTCTAACTTCATCTCCAGGTACAGAAACAGTTCTATCCCTGCATTTGAGAAATGGGCTCATTTCTCAATGGGCTCTTTAACCAGTCGTTATTTCTACCATCTAAAGGGATAACTGATTTTTCCAAGGAGATTTGTTTAAAATCATCTAAAGGATATTTCGTGGAAGGCGAAGATGCAAACTGAACAAGTCTGGCAAACAGTTTTCAACCTAAAGGTACAGAAAGGCTTGTGCCAGGCAGCGTGGCGACAGAGAGCAGCTTACCGGCTAGCGATCACACACTGGGCGCCAAGGCTGGAGAGCAGACTGGCCATGCCTCTGCCCAGGCCTGTGCCTCCTCCAGTAATGAACGCCACTTTTCCTCGGAAACTGTCTGGCGGTAGCATCGCTTTTTGAAGGGGTGGAAAGAATTTAGATTGAGATGCTTCAATGCTTTGATGTAGTATCTTCGTTCCATAACTGAAAAACTAAAAGCAGGGGCGAAAAAAAAACACCAAGAAGAATTGAAATTGGCATATGTGTATTTCCACAAGAGATGAATTTCAAAAAACAGACTCTTGAATTTAGTATTATTCAAATGGTTGGGTGAACACAGATTCCCTGTAAACATGGTAGGATTGTATTCAATCAATTCTTGTTCTTTTTCTATTGGGATGTTAAGTGACATAAGCAAGACGAGATAGGGCAGAACTTTATCCCCAGGTGTGTGACCTTCAGCAAGTTATTTAGCCTCTCTGAGTGCCTCAGTTTTTTCTACAAATGGAGACAGTGACAGAATCTTCCCCATAGGATGTTGTGGTTACATGAGTTAATGTAAGTAAAATACCTACATCATTGTTGAGCACATACTAAGTATTCTATAAATGCTAGCATTATTATTTGCAGGTGCTTTACTTATATTTAACTTAAAAAAACTAATATAAAGCACATTTGTCTTTTAACAAGAATATTTTGGATACATATTACATTCCATCTTTGAATCACTGAAGAACATCATAAAAAGTTCTTTATAAGGTTTATTAAGTCAAATGCCTCTTCTCATGTTGCCTTCTGGATAATTTTAGAAATGATAAACTGTTACATTTAAAAGGGAGGGGGATAAAATCATTTTGAACTAAAAAATATTTGCACTTCCCAACCTTAGATTTTACAGTTAACACGCTCACATATCACTGCCATTCTCTCCCATCTAGTTATAAACTTTGCGTGTTGAGCATAATAACAAACAATAAAGAGATAATGTTCACTAAGTGCTTACCACGTGTCAAACTGACTAATCTCCCCTACCCCATGGAATAGGTATTATTATTTTTACCCCACTGTACAGGAGGGCATAGAGACATTAAAATGTATTGACCATTACTCAAACATGAAACTTCCTTGTACAAAACTGTCTCTCTACACTCACTGAGTTCCTACAGAGCCTAATGATCACACCAAAGAGCTGTGACATTCTTTCCCAGCTCATGGTTGCAAGGTTCAAACTCCAGAATCTACCCTTTCCTGTTGGAGGATTCCTGCAAGCCAAGCGGGCCACCATCAGTTGATCCGTGATATCTAATAGAAAGTTACCCTCAGGAAATAGTATTGTGATCAATGATTTAGTGTAAGGCTCTTCATCAATTGGAAATCGCACGAGAAATGCTCATGACATGATGTTAAGTGAAAATAAAGCTGTGAATAAAAATATATGCTTAGAAAACACACTAGAAGGACTTAACACCTGGAAGTAGGAGATTCACTACTGACCATGCGGCAAGGCCCACTGCACTTTCATCACGTCATGGCAACCCTACAAATGCCATTGTTACCCCAGTCTTATAGATGGAGAAACAAGCATGGGAAGGTTGACTTACCAAGTTTCAATTAAAATTAGCAGTAAGTAGCAAAGATCTGACTCAAATCCAGATTGTCTGGCTACCAAGTCTACCATCAACTCACAGCTACCATCTCCAGGTGATGGGATTAGGGATGATTATTTGTTCTTTTTGTTGGTTTTTATATTTTCAAAATCTACCCAATGAGTAAAATAATTTAATTTTACATTCAGGAAAAAAAGTTACTGAGAGACAAAATTGGAGCATATTATAAAATAATTGCATAAATTTGCAAATCTGGCTATGCTCTGCATTGGTCATTTGATTTCCTTTCACTTCATGTGACAAAGCACTTATTAATATTTCTTTTTTGTCTCCTTTTGCCACAGCACAAAATGCAAGCAGCCTACAGTCATTTTTCTTCACCTAAGTGGCAGTTTTACTTAAGGCCGCCACAGCCCCCAGAGCGCTTCTGTTAAGATGACAAATTGGGAAATTTGCATGAGTAGGCTGGTGAGTTTGTCACTACCAAGTAATAATGAAAAAATGTGTTCCAATTTTCCAAAGGCGCTAGGTTGGACTTTTATTTATTTAGTGTTGATTTGTAGAGGGAAGATGAGGTGGTGCTTTATGAAAGATAAATTAGATATTTGCCTACAAACTTTCTTTTTCAATTTACCTCAAAACATTTCTCAATCTCGTAACTGGGAGATGAAAGACTGAAAAGGTAAAACCAATGTAACAGATTACAACCCAGCTGAGTCACCCACTGGAGCTGATTGATACAGATCTCATGTCTCCCCTTCCCCACCAGAGGAAACTGAGGAAATTGACATGCTATTTTAATTCACATTACCACCTGATCATTCATGGCATACATACTGCTGAATATTAAATCCGAGCCACCTGTTTGCCTGAAAGTAAGTTGTTAATTTCAACATTAAGACCCCCAGGGATGAAAAGACCTTATAGGATCATATTGTATTCAATCTTCTATTTCTACAAAGAAGGATCCCGATGAAACGAAAATAGCATTTTGGCCATTTCTTTTTTTTTTTAAGTTTTTATTTATTTATTTTATTAATTTTTTGACAGAGAGAGCGAGATACAGAGACAGAGACAGAAAGAGAGAACACTGAGCCATCCCGGCTTCCCCAGCATTTTGGCCATTTCAATTGAGTTATAAAAAGTTGATACAAAATAGGTCTTTAAAGATTTTCAAATCTTACTTTGTGTGTGTGGTTTTTTTTTTTCTAACTATTAAGTTGTTTTTGAAAATAGAAATAACACCTTTCACATCAAGATTGATTTCTCTGGAGGTCTTAAAACTTTAAAATTCTTAAAACGAATCTTCCAAGTTTGGCCATACAGATTTAAATATTTTTTAGAGTTAGAAGTTCTAAAATTTCCCAGAAAAAAACTGAAGAGCCTGAACTCCCCAGCCCCTGGTGTGTCGCAGGCCATGTGAAGCCCCGGCTCTGTGCCTATGAGGGGTGGCTGAGCACATACCCCTGCTCACCCCACACGGGGCCTTGCAGAGGCCACGGACATTCTAAGTTCTGCAAGACACAGATCTTGTTGCCACAGCTACTTGACGGTATGGCTGAGCAAATATAAAAGAAAGGTAGCTGGACTCCAGGCCACGGTGACCTGGCTGAATTATGTACCGTAACTACTGCCAATAGCAAGACAGAAATTACATTTTTGAGTAATGAGACATCTTACAGCAATGAACATGAGGCCTTAAAAAAGCAGTTGCTCTTTGCTTCAGGGAGAATTCCTGTTTTTATTACAGTTATCTGTCTACAGTTAGACATGGACTAAACAGATGCGTCACCAATGCTACACAATAAGGGGAGGTGGAAGCAAAGAGAGAAATTAGCAGGCAATTTGAGATTTTCAGCCAAAACCAACACGACTCTTTTTTTTTGAGCCAAGAAACAGAACCACTGGTCTTGAAAAAGGGTTATTTAGATTTGGGATTTTGCTTATATGAAAAAGCAGCAGTGAATAGACCAGATGAGAATCCTTGGTTCTAGGAAGCTAATCATCTGAAATTTTAAAATGAGTAAACAGATTTCTTAGGTTTTCCAGATTAGGGGTGGGAGGTAATGGAGGAGGGGAGAAGAAAAAACAAAATCCAGCTGGCCTTTTACTTAGTCCTGACAGTTTCAATACCCAGTGCTTATTATTTCTAAGGGAAACATTAATGTGATACATCCAAGCAAAATTATGCCTATCTACCAAATGTTAACATTCACCAAACGTGAACCCTATTATTTCTGGGTGGCCATTATGGGGTCATGTGTTACTTTGTTTTTTTAACTGTGTTACCTGAATGCATATTGGCTGGTCATCATTTTTACAAAAATGGTAGTTATTACTATTGATAAAAACAAAAGAAGCTTGGCAGGGTGCATCACAGATTTAATAAAAGAATGAATCTACAAAAGGAAGTATGGTAAACTTAAAAACTTTTTATAAACTTAACCTCACTACATGAGATGAATCCTGGCATTTCTTATTCTATTCCAGTTTACTTTTCCTAAACTCATTTTGCTCCTCTAAATTGATTTAAGGTCCACTCACAGGCTTGAAAATATATACATACATAAAGCCATTATTAGCTCAAAGATGTCAGAAATACCTTCTTTAACCAAGGACTGCCAAAGAGTGCCCAACACTTAGAAGGCACTTAATTAGCACCTCCTGATAAACAACTGAATGTTTCCCTCAGTAGAACTGAGAGCCAACTTCAGAGCAGGGTTATTTTTTTAATCCTTACATCCCGAGCCAGGCACAGAGCCAGTTCTGAATAAATGTGTTAACCGGTGACCTACAAGCGAAGCACATACTTTAATATTATCACATCTTAAAGAAAATGTGTGGCGAATGAAACATTGATCTTGGTTCTTGGTACGAACGTATTCTTAAACAGGAATTTCAAAATTCTCAGACTAGTTAATTTTTAAATGAGTTAACTTTCTCCCCCTCAAATTGTATTGTGTAATGGTGTCATAAGAGTTGGGTGACTTTATTAACTACATGCCTAATGATTTGTTAAAAAAAAAGAATCTCTGAGGACTTTTCTGACTCTCCCCACTCCAGAGCCGTGGTAGAACTGAAACGAGACTTTGAGAAGAAATCAGAAAACAGGGTTCTCTTATGATGACCTCTAGCCTAAAAACAGCACAACCTTGAACAAATCTGAGTTTTTAAAAGAAAGTTTTCGGCGGAAGCTGTGATGGCTCAGCGGGTTGAGTGCTCACTTGGCAGCCCTGGGCCCGAGGATCGGTCCCGGCCCCGGCCCGTGTGGACCCACATGCTGAACTGGGGTGTTGCCCCCAGTTCGGTTCTCACCGGGGTGAGACCCCGGCCCAGTTCCTGCCCTGTGCAGCCCCACGCCCACCTGTGGAATGAAACTATGTGGAAAACTAATGTCAACTATGGAGATGGCTCTGGGCCCTCCCCCTTCTCTCTGTCTAAGAACAATAAAAATAAATCTTTTTTTTTAAAAATAAATCTTTTTTATTTTTAATTTAAATTTTTATTTATTTATTTATTTTTATTTTTACAGAGCGAGAGAGAGAGAACTGAGCTGGGGGCACTCCCCAGTTCAGCATATGGGTCCGCATGGGCCGGGGCCGGGATTCGATCCCCAGTCCCCGGGGCTGCAAAGCGAGCGCCTAACCCACTGAGCCATCCCGGCTTCCCCCCCAAATAACTCTTAACATAAATAAATAAGTAAATGGAAGTTTCGTTGCTGGAGAGGCTCGCCACACCGTTTCCTCGTGCTCACCTTGGGGACGTGTCCACACTTTTCAGAACCGGGGAAAGTGCAACCCGCGTTGGCGGGCGGCGCTCAGTAACCGGCCCAGGGCATGGGGGCCTCCGGGTGGGGTGCAGGCTGTCGGGGCCTTTCAACTCGCTGGGGCGGACACGCGTGCTCGTCGCCCTTCCCGGCCCCGGGCGGCGGCGCTGACACCCGTGGCTCGGGGCCGAGGTGCGGACAAGCCGGCGATCTCCGGCGCCACCTGTGTCTCACGAGCCGGCATGCTGCTCACCTTGACGGCAGTTTCCCTCGTGAGCAAGGGCGGCAGGCAAGGCCCCCGCGCGCCCGGCCCCCTCGCCCCGCGCGTGACCCCTGACGACAGCGGCGGGCGCCCTGGCCCCGGCACACCCCCGCGCCCGGGGACCCGAGCCCGGCCCCTCCAGCGCCGCCTTACCCGCCGAGGACCGCGGCCCGGAGCAAAGGGCGCCCAGCACAGGAGCGACATGGTGGCGGGAGAGCGCGACCCGGAAACACTGGGTGCTCGGCGGCGGGGGCGGGGCCGAGCCCGGGAGCAGCTTGGGCCGGGGGCGGAGTCCGGAGAAGGGCGGAGTCGGAGGAGTGGCCAGAGCGAAGTCCAGGGCGTGGCTGGAAGCGGGGCCCAGAGCGTGGCTGGGAACGTGGGGGGGCCCGGGGCGTGACTGGGAACGTGGGCGGGCCCAGGGCGTGGCTGGGAGCATGGGCGGGGCCCGGGCGGGGCTGGGAGCCTGTGGGCACAGGTGGGCCAAGTGGACCCAGCAGCCGGACCCAGCAGCCTGACACCGCGCGCCCCAAGTCCGTCTGAACCTCGCGCTGCCCGACTGGACTCTCCGCGGCTCCCGCTCGGCCTCCGCTACGGCATCGGTGCTCTGCGGGCGGGCCGGCGGTGCCTGGCAGTGACAATGTCACGCTCAGGCGCACGTTGGAGCTCGGGGGCGGGGCCGAACCCCTGGGCCTTCTGCCAATCAGATGGATTCACAAGAACCGGCAAGTATATTGGAGGCCGTGGTCAGTACAAAGAAAACCAGTGAAAGTTACGGATTTTGGCGTCCAGGGCCTACTGTTTTTGTTCTTTTTATGAAAGATTTGCTTATTTCCTGATCATCTTTTATTTATTTTACTTTCATATTTAAATCTAAGATCCATCTGAAATTTTGTTCTTTTGTATGTGATGAAATACAAGGCCAGTCTTCATTTCTTCTGTAGTGTTAACCAATATCCCCAGGATCATTTATTGGGGGGAAAAATACACAAAATCCTTTCTATTGGTTCTGTAGCATTATGTTTGAAAAACCAAATTACCTTTTTATGTGTGGATATTTCTTAGGTCTTTCTATTTTGACCTATATGCCTATTTTCTATCCTTGTGCCAATGTAACACTGATTTAATAACCATAATACATTTTTGTTAGGGCCAGGGGACCAGAAAACCACAAAAGAGCAGACATGAAGCTCATGAGCAGGAGCATACCGTTCTCAGAAAGTCCTGGGAGCCAGAAATGGCTTAGCTGTGAAACACACCCAACCCAGATGCAAAGTCTGTTAAGTTTCCTCCTCCCCTTTCTGGTGCTGCCTGATACCTGCCCATAAAATGCTCTCCCCAATCCCCCAGAAGGAGCTGACACCACTTTTGGAGTCAGCCTGGCAGGTAGGTCCCTTTAATAAACTTGTGTGCTAGCCTGAACTCTCGGTGTGTTCCTCCCTTGGTGAAACCTACATTTTGATATCTGGTAGTGTAAATAATCCACCTTTGTTCTTCCTAAATGCTTTGGCTATTCTCAGTCTATGCAGTTCCATATACATTTCCACATATATTTTAGAATCTGCTTATTTATTTCCACCTAAGAAATCTTCTGAGACCTTGTTGAAATTGCATTGAACCCACTGATCAAGTCTAGGAGAAATGACACCTTTATAACCCACAAATGTGGTATATTGTCCCTGTATTTATTTAGGGTTTAATTTCTGCCAATGTTTTAAAATTTTATTGTATTGTTTTTGACAGAGACAGAGCAGAGAGAAGGGGGAAGGCCTAGAGCAGTCTCCATAGTTGTATATCATCAGTTTTCAACATGGTTTCGTTCCACAGAGGTGGGCAGGGCCGCACAGGGTGGGAACTGGGCTGGGGGCCTCCTGCATGGGAAGCTCACCTCAGTTCAGCATATGGGTCCACATGGGCCGGGGCCAGGATTCAATCCTCGGTCCCCAGGGCTGCAAAGCGAATGCTTAACCTGCTGAGCCATCCCGGCTTCCCCTGTCAGTGTTTTATACTTAATGTTTGTATCACATCTTTTAATAGATTCATTACTTAGTATTTCATGTAATTTTCTGGAATAAAAGTATACAATTAAATTTTGTACATTGACTTTGAATCGTGACCTTATTAAACTCATTCAAACCGTTTGTCAGTAGACGCCTTTAGATTTTCAATGTACACAAGCATGTCATTTGTGAATAAGTGTAAGTCTTCCTTTTTAATCCATATGCATTGAGTAGAACATCCAAAGCCATGTTAAACATAACTGGCAAAAGCAAATATGTCCTTGTTTCATTCCTAATGTCAGTGGAAACATTCAATAATTCACCTTAAGTATAATGTAAACCACAGTTTTTTCATACATGCCCTTTATCAGATCAAGGATGTTCCCTCTGTTCTTTGATGAGAGTTTTTACCACAAATGCACATATTTTTTTAAAACTTTTAGTCAAATTCATTAATTTTTAAGAAAATTTAAAAATAGTTATTTTGTTAAATTTATTGGGGTGACATTGTTGGTAAAAATTACATAGGTTCCAGGTGTACTTCTCATTACATCTATGTATTCCATTGTGTGCTCACTACCCAGAGTCAGTTCTCTTCCTATCACCATAAATTTGATGTCCCACCCACCTTCCCCACTTACGATTAGATGACTTTGATCAAATGCTTTTTCTGCAACTACCAATATGATCATATAATTCCTCCTCTTATTTTTGTTATTTGTTAACTGTGAATTACATTGATTCTTTTTTTTTCTCCCGGTTAACACCCACTTTTCCATTTCTGGAATAAACTCCACTTAGCAAATTCAATTTGCTAACTTTGTGTTTGGGATTTTTGCACCGATGTTCTGTTCATAAGAGACTGGTAAACTAGTCTTTCAAAGTGACATTTTTTCCTTCTCATTACAGAATGCTTTTGAAAACCAGAACTTATGTGATCAGAAGTGTGCTCTGGGGTGCTCACTTGGCCGTGTATAGGATGCCTAACGGATTAGTGCAGGAGGTGGGTGCAGAAGGATTAGGGGCCACTGGAATAGTATAGGAGGAAAGCATGCACCAGTTCTGTACAAGCAGAAAGGATTTACCTCCTGGTTACATACGGGTGTCACATCACGAAACATAATTAGCACCATCATTAGGATCCATACAAAGGAATGACTACAATGTCATACAAACGCATGGAATTACAGAAGTGGCTCGTGCGTTATGGAGTTTCACGACGTTACTTTGGAGCTTATTTGTAAAGCTATTTCCATTCACAATCATTTCATACGGACTGCGCTACACCCTGCCTCGCCACCAGGTGGCAGCCAAGCACCACGTCGCCCTCCGTCTGACCCTGTTTCCTTACGCAGGCGCAGTCCCGGCGGCGCGCACGCGACGGAGTCCACCCGCTAGCAGGCGCTGCGGCTGCGCAGCTGCACGTCGCCCCGACATTGAGGACCGGACCCATGTGGAAGCTGCTCTCGGCTGCGGGCCCAGCCCGAGGTAAGATGCATAAGGCGGGCATCCGAGAACCGATTTCACAGGACTAGAAGCCGCGGGCAGAGGGTCTGCGGGGCGCCGCTTCCGGTTCGGCTCCTCCCCTCTCACCACCTTCTGGCGCCGCCTCCATCTCCTTCCGCCGTCTACTCGGGGGGCGGGGAAATGCGTCGTGCGCAGGGGGCGGTGCTTTGTACTTAGGGTGACGTTGCGTGGCCCGTCACGTGTTGAAGGCGGAGCGTCGGGCGTGGGGTGGAGCACGTCGGGGTGGGCGGGGCGTTGGACGCGGGGGGTGTGGCACGCTGGGTATGGGGGAGCGTAGGGCGTGGGGGTAGTGCACGTGGTGCGTGAGGGGCGGGGCGATGGGTGGAGCACGTCGGGGTGTGGGCGGGGCATTGGACGCGGGGGTGTGGCACGCTGGGTATGGGGAGGGGCGTCGGGCGTGGGGTGGGGTACATCAAGGGCGTGGGCGGGGCTTAGGGCAGGGGGTGGAGGTCAGGCCTGTCAGGTGTGAAGTTGGCTCGGTCCTCCCATGTCGCCAGCACTGTGCGCCCCGCACGGACCTGAGTTCGAAGTGTTACCTCCGTCACTTCATGGCGTATCTAACCACCTGGTAGGGCAACTTCCCCTGATACTCATATTTTTCTTTTAATGTAATGTTTTACATTATATTTTCCCGATGGATTTAAAAAAATATATATTGTTTTTGACAGAGAGAAGGGGGAGGAGGGCCCAGAGCAGTCTCCACGGTTGCACAGCATTAGTTTTTCGACATGATTTCTTTTCACCCAGGTGGGCGCAGTTCTGCAGGGTGGGAACCCGACAGGTAAGGTGACCAGATGTTAACATTGGTAAAGTGGGACACCATTGACCCGGGGGGAGGGGGTTCTTGGTTAAAAATTGGGTCTATCTCCCGCCGTTCCCTAGCTTGTCATGCATTCTTTCCAAACATCGGGACTTTTTAAAGCGCCGCGGGACGCGGGACAAATTGTTAAAAATCGGGACTGGGGGATGTCTGGTCACCCTACCACAGGGGCCTCCCACAAGGGAGGCTGATCCCTGCACCAACCCACTAGGGTAGGAAGCACTCCCCAGTTCAGCTTGGGGGACTCCACAGGCCAGGCCTGGACTTGATCCTTGGTCCCAGGGCTGCAGTGCAAGGCCCTGAGCCATCCCGGCTTCTCCCTCCATGGAGTTTTGAACCTGTTTCTCGAGTCCAAAACATCGATCGTACAGGTGACTCTTGAACATTGCAGGGGATTGGGCCACGATGCCCCCCAAACCCACGAATAACTGTCTCCCTTGCTTTATACAGACTTCCGCTGCGCAGTGCAAAACCGTGTTGTTCAGGGGTCAGCTGTATTTTGATTATGGTTGGTAATGCATTAATTTGGTTGAGCATTCAGTTTTCAGTATTGTTTTTTTCCTTAGGAAAATGATAGAGCTTTTTTACCATCTGTTTCCTTCAGTGAGGCTTTGTTAGAAAAACACAAGTTTGATTCATAGAGTTGACTGTTAACATTTAAGTAGCAAAGCAAAATATTTTAGTTAAATATTGGCCATACGCGTTTTATATATACATGCATATATGTGTCTGCATGTATATAAGGCTGTCAAGAAAAAAATTCAGTCATGGTCAATATAAAGTGACATTCATTGCTGGCTACTTTGTGGACAGCCCTCATGTATGCATTTGCTTTTATCAATTTTCTTTTTTTTTTTTTAATTAGAACCATACAGACTTTTGACTGGTGTTGAGTACGTCGTTGGAAGGAAAAACTGTGGCATCCTAATTGAAAATGATCAGTCAATCAGTCGGAATCATGCTGTTTTAACTGCTAACTTTTCTGCACCCATCCTGGTGTGTTTCTAATTTCATTTCACTAGCTTAAGTAAGAGGGTTGAAATCACAAAAGGTTACCTTGGTCCGTATGTAAAAGAGTTTGTAGGACTTTTCATAAAGCTGTTAGATATTTCTTAATGTTAAACAAAATTAAATATTTACATTTTGGCAGTGGCCCCAGTGGTATTTATTTTGATATTTAAAGTTTCTGCCCCAGTATTTTACTGTTTTAATTTAGAAACTCAGAAGAAGTAGAACATATACATATTTATGTACTTAAACATTCACTGAGTGTTTACACCAGGTCTGGGAACAGAGCAGTGAATAGACATGCGTTAAAGAGTTTGTATAACCCCATGAACACAGTATTTTCTGAATAAGCAAGTTTTTCACAGTGAAAATGGATTTGTTTTATTATGGAAAACAGCTGTTGCTTATGGCTTTGAGTTTGTTTTGGTTGGTTGTTTTCACTGCATTTTTAGGCAATAAAAAGTAATACAAATATGTATATACAAATGGCGGTGCTCATCAATGCTGGTAGTAATAAAAAAGAAAAAAACGTATTTAGGAAACACTTTTTCAGCAAATGCTGGATCTGTTCAGTGATACTTAGGTTTTGTGTCTGTATTGTAGGTATAGAGTAGGCTGACTAGACGTAACGTTTTAAATAGGACAGGAAGCAATGGTGCTGTCCCATGTCAAATGGTACAGCCTAGTTTCACTGGGCTAAATTCAAGGTGTCAATAGATTGACCAGATGTACCCTTTGAAACAGGGCAGTACTTTTATTTTTCTCTCCCGTTTCAAACAGTACGCGCGGTCAACCTGCTATAGATAAACCTTCTTGAATATTTACTGAGTGGTAAAACATTTAAATTATTTATTGATATTTTTTTCAGAGTCAAACAGGTGAAATCCCTATATTAACAATAAAAGATAATTCTAAGTATGGGACCTTTGTTAATGAGGAAAAAATGCAGAATGGTCTTTCCCGAACTTTGAAGACAGGAGATAGAGTTACGTTTGGAGTGTTTGAAAGCAAATTCAGGTAAGAATTTTTTAAATGGTTATTAAAACATGGACAGCTTTATTTTTCACTAACCAAAATCTAAAGGACACCTAATTTAGTTCCAACTTAGCACAGTGGTAAACTGTGCCATAGGTGGTCCGTACACCGTGTCAGTCATAGGTAGTGAGTGACCAGAGTAAGAGTTTCCATGACCCTGGGAACCTGAGCAACAGTTGTTTGATCCCCCATAGGTGAAAGTATAATGTTAACTCTGTTATTTTTTTCTTAATTGCAACTCCAAGTTTAGGAAGTGATGATTTCAGTAGTTAGAAAGTTTAATAATATGTAAAAATTTACCGGCATGTGTTGTGAGCTTCAAGTTCAAAGTTCTCTAAGTTGTCGTCTCTATAACTGATAACATAACTTTATGTAATTCATTTTCATTTGCAGAGTAGAGTATGAACCTTTGGTTGCATGCTCTTCCTGTTTAGATGTCTCTGGGAAAACTGCTTTACATCAAGCTATATTGCAACTTGGAGGACTAACTGTAAACAATTGGACAGAAGAATGCACGCACCTTGTCATGGTATCAGTTAAAGTTACCATAAAAGTAGGTTGAATGCCTTGATATTATGTTAAAATAAGTTCTGTGAATTTAAGCTTACTCATCGAGTATACACAGTCACTTTTAAAGTCACTTATCTTAAATCCATCAGAACTATTAGTCGTAGGTTTATGCATGCCAACCATGTAGGCTGGAATGGTTTTTGTATTTATTATGTGAGACAAGCAGAAGCACATAAAACTGTCTTTCAGATTTTTGATTTAGCATTTTAAAAAATGATTTATACCCTTGGTTCACTAAGAAATTTATGCCATATATAGTTTGTGTTTTTAGTCTAAGAAGAAAGCAGCTACAGATCAAGTGCCAGTGTTTAGAGTTGGCATCTCAGGTCTCCTCTGTGAGGTCTTCCAGCCTGTCATCTCATGTTCTTTTATTTAGTTTTCATTTGGTTTAAGGCCCTTCATAAATACTTTGTAAAGTCTTTCAGTTTAGTATTATCCTAATGTACCTTCACAGTCTAGAGATTTGTAGATAATGTACCTTTAGAAGATGTTGACTATTCATTGAAACAGATATGTTTTGGTATGTTTTCAGATTTTGCATCTTCATCAGATTTGGTTATATCCAAAGCTGATTAAAGAAAGCCATTGGAAGGTGCTTCTTCTCCTTTTAACTAGGTTGATCAGTGCATGTAGAATAGGTTAATACCTATAAATGAAAAAGCATAGAGCCTTACAGAGCCTTTTGAGCATTTCTGATCAGTCGAGTGCCCGAGAAGAGAACTTTGACACTATTTTTCTGATAAATTTTCCAAAAATACAGGTTAGCCTATGTTTTTCAAATCATTGAATGTTAGAGCCAAAAAGGAACTTAAAGAGCACTTAGTTCAGTGTTTATTTTCTGAAGAGGAAACTGAAGCACAAATAGTTAAATCCTTTGCCCAGGGTTCTGTTTATTGTAGCTCACTCAGTCCAGTATTGAATTGCACACTTCTGCTTCATGCAAGAAGTCAGTTATTTTAGTCACATTTGAGCTTGGTATCCTTCAGATTCCTTTCCTGAGAGACACCCTAAATTGCTTGCTTGTATTTAGTTCATACCCTACATTATTTACGAAGCTTACTTCAATAAATTCTTTAGCTGGATAATTTTCTAGAAGTAGGTAGAATCTTTGTTTTTATTTGCAATAGTGGTATTTTCTAATCTTTATCAAATTTTGTGAATATATCTTATTTGAGGCTTGATTTGTATATACTTATTTCGACCTTTTACCAAACCCTAAACAGTTACTTCTTTTATTACTTTCTTGAAAAAACTTAATTCTGTGTTTACAATCTGTTGGAAAGACGGGCTGAAAAGATCTCTCTCGTGTTTCTCTCTTAATACTGTCCTCTCTAGGGCAGATGTTACATTGTCTCAATCCTAAGATATACTGTTTACATTTTAATGTTTTTAAAAATGAAATACACTTTAAAATTGACTTATATTTTATTAATATGTTACGTTGTTCCACCCCCCAAAGCAGTTTTTTTTTTAAAGATATTATTTTATTTATTTATTTATTTATTGTTTTTGAGAGAGAGAGAGAGAGAGATACAGAGACAGAGAGAGAACCGAACCGGGAGAACTCCCCAGCCCAGCACATGGGTCCACACGGGCCGGGGCCGGGACTCGATCCCCCGTCCCCGGGGCTTCAAAGCGAGCGCCCAACCCACCAAGCCATCCTGGCTTCCCCCAAAGCAGTTTTTAAATTAATACTGTAGTTGGTAGGTTTTTATAAGTGAGTGACTATATAGGGATTTGTGTACTAAACTAAGCAGTGACTGAAAACTGCCTTCTGTTTCATAGGCTATGGCTTCTTTATAAATTTACGGAGACTTAGAGGAAAAAGAAATAGAACAGTCCTCTTTGTAGTTTATAACTTAAATTTTTTCTTTATAATATGGTAGCTTGAGTGAGTACATGTATTTACGTGTGTTTTCTTCTTTTTAGACGATATGTGCACTCATTTGTGGATGTCCGATTATAAAGCCAGAATATTTTACTGAATTCCTTAAAGCAGTTCAGTCCAAGAAACAGCTCCCACAAATTGAAAGGTATGTCATATATTTTAAATATAATGCAACATACCAAATATGCTAGCACTGATTGTATTTTTCAAGAATACAACTCCCTCTCGAATGACTGTTCCAGGATGTAATGTTATGCAGTAGTTCACTTTATTAGTGAACTTCACACAAAGAAAGGGTCCCCGTGTTCTTGGTTGGTTGTTTCTTATCTTGGTGAACAAACATTACGTACGTGCCAGTGTTGGAAGAAGCACATTGAAGGGCAGTAAGTGGCCTAGAGGTGCAGTCCATACAGCGCATGTGGTTGGGCCGTGTGTTGTGCGTGCCGCCCCTGGGCCCATGTGTGTGCAGCCCTGTCCCAGAGCCCCTGGTCCCCGGCCAGAGCAGGGACAGCACTGTGGCCCTGGGAGGGGAGCTCATTTCTCCTGGGGGTCAGTTAGTCCTTAGAAAAAGGAGACTAATACCTGTCTTGCTGAGTTTTTGAGTATTTAGTGTTAGTGTAGGTGTCAGGTATTTTAAGTAGTGGTATGTGCAGGCTCTGGGCACATTGCCGGGCATTGTAGTAAATGCTTGTTCAAAGAAAGGCTGCTAATTGCAGTATCTGGGAAGATTCGTAGTGGCTTAATTTACGTTTTTGGATGCTCTGCTGAATTTGTGAGCCACTAGACTAAAGGGTTTCCCATGTATATGTTGAATTTGTCATGTTTGAAGTAGTATAAACTGGTTGAGGAGGAAGACATTGAATTTTTTTCAGATTTCATGGTTAAAATGCTGGTGACTAAAATAGGTGTTTTTGTCATCTTAGCACAAGATCATGCTTTTTAAAATAGGTGTCAGTAGATTATAGCGTATATGGGATAATAAATTGACTATATTGATACACTCTTATCTCTATAGGACAACTTTGAATATTTGAGGGGGTTGGAAATCTAAAATATTATGCAAGTTAAGTATTTTATTACTAATTTTGAAATTTTATTATACTAGCTCTTATAATCTATTTTGCCCAGTTCAGGGTTTTTTAGGGATTATTTTTTTATCTGATAATATGTATTTGCTTTTAAAAATACTAACAATCGGCAATATAATAAGTAGTTCTAGAAATAATGAACATAGGTGAGAACTAATGAAATAAATAGTTGTCCAGTTATTGGACAAATAAATATTGTGGCTTGGAATACAGTTTTCAGGGCCAGACTTACACATGGCCCTAGTACAATTCTGTACTAGAAAAATTCTGTACTAGGCAAATCTAGACAGAAGTGAAGATGATGTGCTCTGAGTTAGATGAAATTTATTGGAAATCCTGTAAAAATCAGTATTTCTAGATTAATATTTTACAGAATTTGTGAATATATACCAGTTGCTACATAATAAATCTTTTCATTTATAGCTTTTGAAGTTGCTATATAAATGTGCCAAACTGTTTTAACTTTTTCATTACAGAATTTAGAGATCATATTCTGTTTGGGGTGACCTTGTATTTAGGCATTGTGCTGGTAACCTAGGTCTCTGCCGGCTTGCTGTTCTGAGCTATCAGATCACTAGGGTCTCAGAAGTGCTTCAAAACTTCTGGAAAGTAATGCTTCAGATAGTCTGATTTTTAATGTTTTCTTCACATTTATCACTAGCCTCTTGTTTTTTGTTCTTATCCCTACACTGTTAAAGAGAAAAAGCCTTGTCTAGGTATATGAAGTTCAGAACACAGTCTTGTCATTTATTGCTATATTGTCAAGTATCTGTATATGTTACATGCGAGGTCAGTCCAGAAAGCATCTAGCTTATGTGATAGGAAAAATAGAGGCATTTATTGAAAAGGATACAAGATACAAGAAATATTGTGAGTAGGACAATGATGCCTCTGTCCCCTTCAAAGTAGGCATCAGCACGATGCAAACTAAACCACCAGTGAGACACCATTGCACACCATCACAATAGCTGAAATTTTATTTAAACTGACAGAACACTGTAAGTTTTAAATTCCTGAGCTTCTCCAAAGAGATTTATAATAAAACACTTATAGTAGTACACAGAATTGGGATATGAACATTAATACATACTAGTTCCCATGCAAATACCAGATGCTAATAGAATTTGATCTTCGTGGATGATGCCTCTCTAAACCTTTTGTAATTCATATAACTTGTTTCAGTTGTATGTTTTTAATTGTATCTTGTTATGATTGCCTACCCTCGGATTATATAGTTTCAGGAAATAAAAGACCGTTCTGCTACTCTTTGTGTTACCTGTCACCATGTTTATAGAAAAAAACATTTAGATACTTTTTGTCATTTTGTCCTAGATAAAAACTTACTTTTTAAAAATATTATAATTTAATGGTGTTATAGAAATTAAGCCTTTCTAGAATCTAGATAGCCACTTCATTTACAAATTTAATGGCATACATACAGAGCAGTGTATAATTAGATTATACTTTAACTTTTTTTTTACAGTTTTTACCCACCTATTGATGAACCAGCTATTGGGAGTGAAAATATTGATCTGTCAGGACGACAAGAAAGAAAACAGATCTTCAAAGGGAAAACATTTATATTTCTGAATGCCAAGCAGGTAATGTTATTAAGCCAAATTTCCCTAAAGAAAACCTTATAAACTAGGACAAAACTACTATTATCAATAGTTAATGTATTGTCTTTTGAACTTTTGAATAGAAATGCGAAGAGGAATAAAAACCTGCCCAGGCACCAGACAGAACCAGCCCGTTGTTCATGTATATGATCATAATATTCTTTAATATCTTTAATTGGCCTGTTAATTAAGTTTATATAAATATCTCAGTTGGGGGGACAAAAACTTTGGTTTAAGTTCTGACTTGTTCAGTTGGTCAGCAGCTGTCGAGTGTCTCGTGTGCTGAAACGGGGGTTCCAGGAGTTCGTGTCGTGGGTGGGGAATGCTGCAGATCAGCCCCATGGAAGTGCGGTGTGTGGAGCCCTGGAGAGAGCAACAGTTCCCGGGATGCGGGGGCTTCTCTGAACGGGGGTTTCTCAGAGTGGAGGCTCAGAGCTTCCCCCAGCAAGAGGCAGAGCCAACTCTGCTTCAGTTCTGCATTTATTTTTACCTCCAAATCAATTTCTTACAATCTGTACAATGTGCTCAAGAACTTGATTGTGGCTATTTTATTATTTTTCTTTCCAATTTTAGCATAAAAAGTTAAGTTCAGCAGTTGTTTTTGGAGGAGGAGGCGCTAGGTTGATAACAGAAGAAAACGAAGAAGAAAATAGCTTCTTTTCAGCTCCTGGAATTTGTGTTGTTGATGTAGGAATAACAAATACACAGACCTTGGTCTCTGACTCTCAGAAACAATGGATTCAGTCAATTATGGATATGCTCCAAAGGTACAGACTTACTCTTCATTATTAAAAAATATGCAAGAAGGCAGTTTTATATGTTGCTTTCCACGTAACAGTGAAAAAGTGTATAGTAATTGTAAAGATTTTATTGTGTATGGTACTTGAAAATTTATTGTGACTTAGTATGCTAGAAATAGAGTATCTTGGGAAAAGCCGGGACGGCTCAGCGGGTTGAGCGCTCGCTTTGAGGCCACGAGGACCGAGGATCGAATCCCGGCTCCGGCCCAGGCAGGACCCACATGCTGAACTGGGGAGTTCCCACAGTTCGGTTCTCTAGCTGTCTCTGTCTCTGTCTCTCTCTCTATCTGTCAAAAGTAAAATAGAAATAAATATGCACTGAAG